>NDFZ01005490.1:1550791-1563905 GCA_002192655.3 Mamestra configurata
CGCGCCTGCGCGCCGCGCCGCAAGACATCGCCTTCATCGACGCCGACGACGTGCCGGCCGCCGCCCGCACCGAGACCACCATATTCTGAGCTGCCTCCGACCCGATCCGACCACCTCGAGACGCACGCAGACGTTTTGTTTTTATTGTATGCAAGTTTTTCGTTTGTCCCCGGCGGCCCGGCCGTCGATCGTACTTAACGCCGCAATCTCCCGCGTAATCTCATCGCATCGCCGCGCCCTATCTCGTTCTGTCTCGATCGCGTTTAACGATTAATCGACTCTTAATTTTTAGTACGTTAAGAATTTTTATTAAGTGTTGAAATTTTTTAGTGCTAGGTAGTTATAGAGCAATAAACTACTAGACGATGTTAGCGGCCCGATGTTAGGCTCCTAGACCGAATTGTGCCTGGTACCGCGCCCCGCGCGCGGCGCATACTGTACATTTTCAAAGCATATTTGTAACCTGTTGATGTTTTCATAGTAATGTTAACGTTTCAATAGAGAAGTGTTTGCATATTTTAATAGTTGACGAGTGAGCATACGTTAGTGTCGGGACCCCTATATTTCTTATACGTAGGTTATACGACTCTTTCTACCGGTCATTATAAATGAACACTGCTATTTTAGAGATGAACATATTTGTAAATAAGTTAGTGATTTTCAAAACGTCTTTTTATGAATATCTGAGCAGTGATATTTTGTATAGGTAGCTATATGAAACTAAATGATGAAACTCCAATTTAAATTGTAAACTTTTTAATAATCCTTGAACTTCGAAATTTTACGAAAAAAATAAATGAATAAAAAAAACTTTTTAAAGTTTTCAACTTCGTCACTTACTTAGCTTTTTGTGTAAGTAGTTTGTTACGAGAAAATATTATTATTATTATGAGATATTGAGGGTACTTGGCAGCTTATGTGTTTTGTTTCATAGTAAATTTTGGGACCACTTTTTACCCCTTTCTATCTTTGAGATCTAGATATCTTCATTATAAATATCTGTTACGAGACGGTAATTTGTCTATAAATAAAAAAAAAAACATTATAAAATTAATTAAAATCTTTATAGATTCTTATGTATACGCCTAAAGTTTAGTATGAATGAGACACTTCACGCTTACGAAAGAAAACCGAAAGAGCTCTAACATAAAGTGTATCTTTAAAAACTTCTTGGTTTTTGCGAAAATGTTACGAGAAAAATTTACATTGAAAAAAAAATAAAACTGTAAGCAAATTCCATAGCCTTTTTTTACGCCTGTCTTGTTCTGGTGGGGGTGGCCATTTAGCCCATACGCTCTATTTCAGATGTTGACGGTAAGTTTAGGTCTGACGCATAGGGAGCGTACCCTTGTAAGTATCAGACGGACTATGTAGGTACACGTTGAACCAATAAGTTGATTAGAGCATGGATCCGTGGTGTCTGCACTTGGCTGCCCAGCGTCTTCGGTCTCCTGGCTCCTTGAATCATAGCAATTCGTCATCCACTGTTGGCAAATACTTCATAATATAACATTATTGTAAGAGAAAAATTAAGCATAATTTTATCATTAACTTCTAGTACCAATAAGCGGACGCATATTTCTCATTTCTATACAGTAAATGTTGTATTTGTTGTTACGATGTTTTAATCTATAATCCAAGACCAACAGTTTTTTAATACATTTATCCCAGTTAAATGACAATTGCATATCATTCAATAAGCCGTTTTACGTACACCAATAAAGGTGAGACCGCAAGCGGCCATCTTGTGACGTCACGTCAACAAAATGGCCGCTGCGACTAGTTTGTAAGTACTGAGCATTATAATGGAGCAAATGTATATTTTTTTGGTACAAAACGTTGTTTCTTTGATTGTTTTTAATTTTTAATTATTTTTGCTTCGCATTTACAGTGTGATCATGCTTATTACAGTGTTATGCATGTATACTGATGTCTGTGAGTATTGCACAATTTGTATTTTTTTCTTTAATTATTATTATTGTAAGTAGATGTTTGTACAGAGTCTCTGATAATATACTTTTTATTTGAATAACCTTCCATATTATCAGACTCTCGAGAAAGGTTTTATATCCGAATTTTTAATTTTTTATCACTGTAACAGTTCAGCATTTAATAAAAAATGGTTTTTATATACAACCACGTTAACTTACTTACAAAACTTCTAACACTGTAGTCGTTAAGCTAATAAAATATTTACATGAAAAATAAAATGAACGCATAAACTAATATTATCTCCACTATTACACCAAATTAGTAAACTAAGTGTTATTTTAAAAGTAAATTAAACAAAACGGCTCTTACATTATCCACTTAATTTTTATTTTTTTCATTAACTCGGTTGTGTATGTACTTATATACTAAGTTGATTTTCGTAATCTTTTATTTATTTTTGAGTTTTACTGTAATGATACGTTTTAAATGTTAAATAATACATACTTAACCGGCACTATAAACCACTATAGTAAATTAAAACTCATTATAATAAAAGTATTTATTTGACAAATGTTGATATTTTATTTTTTTTTGTACCTCAAACACGTTGATAGTGAAACCGTCGAAGCAAATAATTCGCGCAGTAGCTCACATACCGGACGTTTTTCATTTCTCTGAGTAGCAGTAGATCCCACACGGTATTTAAACTATATTTTATATTATTATTTTGTTTATATATTTAGTATTTTGCTACTGGATGCCCTCGACCCCGACCCAGCTAGTGAATGCCCTATCCTAGTTACAGTTAGGCACTTTACTAACGAAACTGCTTTCTAAAAATATTTCCATAGTTTTCTATAGCTACAACTCTTCACTATTAGTAGTTGTGGTGTTCTAAAGACAAATGATGTTTGGAATTATATATTTTTAAATTTAAAAAGAGAATAGCCGTTTGATTTTGGAATGCCATTGGCGAGTTTCCACGTAATGCCTAGTGTATTGGCGACAAAGCAGTTTGGTTACGCGGCTGTCGTACTTGGTACAGCTGGTACCGGTAGTTAGGTACTGCGGACGCGTACTGACACGTCCGTCATGTTGTTTTGCAGCAAAAGGCGGACATATTGGCCGGTCGCAGGATATTTGTCAATAATTATTTGGCGGAGCACCGAAGGATCAGCGTGCAATCTGGCGGCAGCTCCCTGCCCGCGCTCAGCCCCGTATCGCATCAGAGCGATGATTAAATAATGCCCCAAAATATTTATTAAACGACACTAAAGTGAAAGTAACAAGTAAAAAGAAACACGGACTCAAACTACTGCCATTTAAAAACTAAAACAAAATATTCCAAACGAATATTCTAAAATTATGATAGTTACAGTTTTTCGCTAAAATTTCTAAAAGTAACAAAACATTTTTTGAAATCTCTTAAAAATGTAAATGCAGTAGATAGTTAAGAATTGTTTATTAAAATATAAGTAAAACATTAGACGATTCGCAAAAATATATTGATTAGATTTATATGATAACTATGGTGCACCATTATATAGAAGGAGTATATTAGATTTTGAGCAAATTATTTTATGACCGGTATATATGACGAAATATTAAAAGTTTCTGAAAATATATTTTAAATTGATATCGTGTTAATTTTTCTGTAAATATATAAATCTTTAAACTCATCTTTTCTTGTAATTAATATGTTTAAAATAACTGTTGTGTGTTAAAAATAAAAGTATATAATACGGATAAAGTCATGTGCCATTTTTATAATATATAAAAAAAAAAACGAAAATACACAATTTGTGCTACTCAAGTGCTTTTATAAACGTTTTTAATAATAAGATGATATTTAAATTTGCTTGTTATTTTTGTTTTGTTTGTTTTATTGGAAGAATGCGATCTGAATGTGAAATATTTAGTGTTAGATGATGTGTCTTTTCTCATAGAAGCTCGTTGTGTTTTGTCTTTAAGTAGTTGGCGGATTTGATTGGTCTGTATGTGTCGGCCACAACTACAAAACACAAACGCTATGCTCATATTTTTATAGACTATACATCGATTTAGCAAGACAGTAGAACTGTATGCATATTTGTTATATGGCACAATAATATAGTTTTATACATTTTGCATGAATCGGAGAATTACTACTTTATCTATCTAATATCTGTTTCTTTTCTATTTACTGTGTATCTTGGTAATGTTTGCACGATGGTGTGTTGTCCTGCGTCGTCGTTCTCCGTTACCAACGTACTACGTACCTACCGTCTGTCTACACTACACAACTGTCCACTATTCTTTCGATTTTCCTTCTCATCTCTTTTGTTTTTTTCCTCTTCACCCAGGTATCTCAAGCAAATTTAATTATCATTCCAATGTTTTGTGGTAAAGTTTAATATGTTTATATGTTAAGTATATACTAAATATTTAATTAAAAAGAACCTTTGTGTATTGATTCTTAAAGTTGAATGCACCAGAAGTAGACTAAATCATTGCCTGCTACATCAATGTTAAGACTTAGACAAGTATAGTATACAAAAATAACTATTATACTTAAATTATGGATGATTAATCGTGTCTTGGTGTACACCAAAAGTTAGATGTAAAAAATATGAAATACGTTTTTTCAAACATTAATAATTACGCTTGTAGTAGGTGCGAACACGCCGATAGTGATAAATCACGTAAAATATAATTAACAAAACCATAGCAAAGCATGATTTCTGGCTATACATACCTATCTAACTCGGTATAATAAACTGGTACTGTTGTTAATTCGTTATTTCTAACGCTTCTTGTCTCTTAAACTTTAGTAATAAAGTATCTATACTCCAAAGTTACTTTCATTTCACCTGCCACATTGTGGAGAGCTGCAATTACAAGGTAAACTTGCAGTATTGGGACCATGTTGATGTGTCGATGTTGCCAAATGTTTGTTGTTGGCGGCCTGTGGCCAACGCGGCCAACGTTGGCGTGTATGTCGTACGGTCTAGTCGATGTTAGAACGCTTGGCGCTTACACGCGACGTTGTACAGTAGACCAGTAGCGCACATCACTGGCATGGACTTAGACGTTGTGTCTTTGCGTATATGATGCACATACAACCAACTGCGAATAACTGCAAAAATCCACATCAAGGTAAACGACAACTTTTTTATTCGCACATACTGTAAAGCTTGCAGTTTCTATAGTATATGTATTGTATCCACTTTGTATGTAACATATATGCATTGACAGTAAACAACTTAACTAGAATAGATCGTGCTCAGCTTGAAATATATTCGCCACGCTAAACCAAATATATGTAATTAGTAACACATATAAAATTAATCGACAACCCAAAAAATCACAAATAAAAAAAATACAGGTACTTATCATTGTTGTTAGTTTCACTTTGTATATATATATATATATATGTATGCTTCTGTAATATAGTTGTATATAGCTTGTTAGAATGTCCTATGGCCGGTATACTATAGGTAGATTTATCTGGTATGTGAGCGACTCCGTCGATCCAACGATATATTTATGTGTGTGCTTCTCTAGACTAGATCGCATGATGACAGACATACAAACACAAGTGCCGATTGTTTACAAGAACACACAAACACACAGACACACAAAACATGATTTATTTTAAACAAAGTACCACGGAACCCGATCAAGGAACCCATAGGATAAGTGTTCGATGTTAAATGTTCATATTGTATTTTTTTATTTTACTTATTTCTTTTATTTTTTGTTACTTGCGTTTTTATAAAGATGGATGTAACGGAGCCCTGGATGGAAAAAGACATAAAAATTCTAGTTTATAAGTGCACACCCCATGAATGTGCTTGTTAAGGTACCTAATAGGATGTACCCCGCGTCTTATACTTTTAGTTCTGTTTACTGTGTATCTATATATATACTTCTTCTAATCTGCTCATCGCTTCGCGAGGCACACTGCTTCGTACATTCCCCCTGATAAACTTCTATTACTTTCTGATACACTCTGTTGAAAAGATATCACTGCTAATGCGTCGAACGCGATTCTACCCTTTAGAAAACCTGTTATAAATTCGCAAGAAACCCTCACAGTAGCTGTTATAATTTATATATTTTAGTATTTGTGTGAGTAGAATCACGTTGGACCCCCAGCACGCAGTATATATGTACCTATCTATGTATCTTCCACGCAGCCGCTGGCCGGTCGCGCGCCTCTCGTGTCGTACCTTTTACTTCATGTTCTCGTTTTTATTTTCTTTTCCATGAATACCCAATTGCACACGGAAGGTGATAGGTGGCGAGTTACAAGAACGATTGATTCCCGTCCCCTACAGCAAGACTTCAACCGATCAAGCTGTAAGATTCACATTTATGAGAGGACAGCCTGTCTCGCTCACTTTTCTGTTTTGTTTGACTATTTTATGTTAACATTTTTTCGTTTTTTATTTGTTCGACAATGTTTTAATACTGTACTGTCTATCTATACCTACAACTTGTCCGTACTACCTATCCCACTCGCTTGTGTTCGTAGTGACTCCGCACTTCCACACTTATATATTACACTTTTAAAATCCTTATATACGCTTTTACACTGCGTGTGAGAATCCTATATGACTGCTTTAACCCGCACTCACGCTTATTCTCTGTCAATCCTAGAATGTACCTACACTACACCTGTGCCTCATACACAGGTTGGTTTTTTTTCAGGGATCACTATGGCAGCAGACTCGTTCAAATTCCAATTTTAACTGCTGTGAGATTGGAATAAATCAAAAAGAAACTCGATTTAAAAAAAAAAATCTTTGTTGCTGGGTAATCCAAAAAAAAAACAACACTGAAAGCAGGTTCTATAACGTTTTTCTCAAGATATAAATCTTTCGGTCTCAATGCATCAAACATAGCTCTTCTGTTTGCCACAGTGATTCCAGTTAAAAAGTCACCCTCTATATTTAATATATGATGTTGTTGAAGTGCTCCGGTCAATGTCATCTGCATGTTTATCAAAATCATTGGCATGTATCCTACCGCATGTGCTGTGTTATACTTAATATTATATACTTATATTTAATATAATATATCCTTCACTTGGGCTGATGTGGGTGTGTCGATAAAAACATATATTTTTTCACTAATTGTGATCGGGTCTATGTGGAACTGTGTTGTAAATTAATCGACTTCAAATAGCTAATATTAAATTGAGTAAATATTTGTGTAAATATTTTAAAGTCTTCTTTTCTCATAATATCTTGAAGTCGATTTTCTAAACGTTGAATGCAATGTAAATATGGGAATGTTTGTATTTTTCTATCTATTGATGTTAACAATTGTTTTGATTGATGTGTTAATAGTTTAATTAATAATAATAACACAATTTCGAACAATGGATTATTAAACTATCTAATATTATAGGATTCTGATAGGAATGATTGGGCAAAATTTTAAATTATTGTAAATAGTCATTTTATGAACACAAGTATGACTAGAAGTCCCTATGTAGAATCAAGAGCTTTTATGTTATTTTGGCAACCATACATCATGGCATAGCGATTTTTGTTTTTATTTTTTGCCTCACATGTGCACTTAGCCTGGTCCACACATCCGGTACCCGCATTAATCTGTCGTGAATCTCGAACTACCGTCCTTTACAACAGATTCAATTCGCAACTACCCTCCAATGTGTGACCACGGCAATGAATTCGTCAATTCGTGGGGTCCTACAACAGTAGAGCCAAAAAGCCAGGGATTCGTCATATATTAGCTTTTAGTTCATTTGAAAACTAGACGCATCCGAGGTCATTTTTTAACTAAATAGCTTTTAGAGTTACAAAATTTTTCTCTATATCTTTGTCTTAGGCTAGTACAACGCTTTACGTCTACGTATATGTATGTAAAAGGAAGTCGAAGAACGTTGAGGGTTTTTGTCAGCTTGCTTACAATATTTCGGATATAGGACGTTGTTGGGTAAAGCGATGTTGCTTCGTATCATGTGCAATGTATTGTGTCCGTAGGGCAAGAGCATTACATAGAGCTTTCGCGCGTAGCTCACATAGTGGAGTACTTAAATACAGTCACAGAGGTCCGGAGTGCATGAACCGAGGACCCTCCGACCCTCTCGGCCACAGGTGTCTGTATTCAGAGGCGAAGGTGAAGCCCCGGCCACTCACTGCATGGCATGGCTCGCCACCTACAAACTATCCTGTGACTGGAATTTTGATACCTAACGCTTTCTTGCCTCTTTTTATGGTTCGGTGTGCTTCTATATGTTGAAATTGTACATTTCTGGACATCCCTCCCGTCGGTCTCTCCTATACAAGTTTGTCTTGAGACCTGCTGGAGGGATTCGAACCAGGGTCTGCGGCATACGTGGCGCTCTGAACGATTCTTTATCACTGACTGTTTGATTGGCATATAAATCTAAATCAATAATGTCTACAAAATTAGTTATGTCAGTGGGAATCTTCGCACTGGTGTTTACGACTCGACTTTTTCAATTGGTGTCACTGTAAATTCTCTGCAACCGTAGCGTCTTGTCTCACACGGTATACAGTCGAGTAGTAAGCATTGGAGGGGCGCCACGCATGCCGCTGCGGGAGGATGCCATTAACCGGAGCGTGCGTCGCAGATCCGCGTGGTGAACGCGTTCCGGCAGGGGCTGGACTCGCGCGGCTCGCTGGCGGACGCGGCGCTGGCGGAGGCGCTGCGCAAGCAGACGGCGCTCTCCAAGCGGTTCTCGCACTCGTCCAGCATCGACTACGCCGACGCGGCGCGCGACGCGCTGGCGCCGCACGACATCGACGTGGAGCGCCTGTCCAGCCACAGCCACACGGAGACGGCCGTGTAGCCGCCGCGCCGCCCGCCGCCCGCGCACCCCCGCGCACACCCGCGCACCCCCGCGCACCCCGCGCCGCAGCTCATCGATGCAATAATTTAGCGTTAATATCAGTATTATGGACGCCGCCGCCCCGACACCTCCGTGCCCGCGCACGATACGAACCGTTACGCTGCCATCGCTCTAATTATATTACTACATATAATAATAATGCTAAAACGATTGTGTATAAAATCATATGTTGAAAGGTAACGAGGATGATCAAGTTGGTATTTGAGTTAGACACGACTGGTCGAGCGCGCCGGGCAGCCGGGCCCGCTCGCCCGCTCGCCCGCTCGTCTCGCAGCCACAGTGCATTGAGCATAAGTTATATTGTTAACTAGTGTGTTTAATTATTCGATTGTTTTGAAAATATTTTATTATTATACGCGCGCGTCGCGATGCGCGCGTCTGTTGAACAAATAAAAAAAATATTGTCTAATTATTAATTTTAGATTTAAGCGCAGTGATGAGCGAATGGACGTGTGTTTTTTGAAAAAAAAATAAAGTTTTCGCATACCATCGTGTCATCTCTTACACGGAATGAAATGTTTTATATTGCTTTTGTCAAAGACATGTTGTGGGAGAGGCGGGCGAGGCCGCCGGGCCGCCTCATCTTTTGTATAAAGTTATTTCATTTGTAGCGCAGCCATCGTTTGTACGTACGCCGAGTGATATTACCGGCCGCGCGCCCCCGCCCGCCATACTAAATATATATATTATACTTAACTAAATTATTGAAGTATTAGTTAAGGTGTTTGTTATAAATTTCAATAACTTTTTTGTTTTTACGACCTTTTCCCCCTAAATGTAAGTATACATTAAGTCATATCTCGAAGCGTAGACGCATCAACTGAAAAGTTTCTACACAAGAACCGTTCGCAATGCATTCTTGTGTACAAACCGACGTAGTCCACTTTGAACATCTTCAAATGTTTCAAATAGAAATAAACATTAAAATTGTATAGCTGAAGGTATTTATTTGTAATGCTAGTCTCTTATGAAAACAAAATACTAATTATTCAATTATTATAATGTACTTATTGATTATTGATAAATACTTCAAGTTTATTAAACAAGATATAGTCTACGGTGTAACGAATTGATTTCGGAATTCTTTGTCTATGAGCAATAGGACGCGCTCCACATAGGCGACGTAGGATCGCAGCAGTGGCATTTTCAACTTATAAAGTAAGACATGTACTTATCGAGTTAGTGACGAGTTGAACCGATCGCTCGCTGGCCACTTGTTATAGTATAATATGGTATAATAATGAGAATCAAAACGATCTAGCGAATCGGCAATGTTCAATTTTGTATAGAACGTTTCATAGTAGCGGTATTTGAGAGTTGTTACGTTTGATTTGTGAGGTTCGTTGGTAGGCGCGCTCCGCGTTCCGCGTACGCGCACGCGACACGCGGACGAGACGCGTACGAAGCGCGGACGAGGCGCGGACGCGACGCGGATCGACACGACACGGACTCGACTCGGCCGGCGACGACACCGACGGACGGACGAGTGGCGCGACAACTATTAAAACTATTAAACAATCTTGTAAGTAATTAAGTATTAGCTTCAAATCAATAAAGCCTTTTTAAAAAAAAATAGTTAAAAAATGAAACTATTGAAACTTCACAATGTTTAAATAAAATAATATTAGTTATGATTTCAGTGAATAGAGAGGTCATGGTATCGTTTGTGTATTATATAATATTGTTTCGTTGATATTCGTTACCACGAGTTCCCCAATGAAAGACATACATAATTAGGAGTACATGTTCGTAGGATGTGTGCTGCCCGCGCCATCCCTTACCTAACAACAATTTGTTTGACACGACAGTCTGCCACTAACATTTTAGCTGATAAGTCCCATTGTTGTATTTTTCGTCTCACAATAAATGAAAATCTATTTTATTGTTTTTATACGTGTGTTTTATTTAGATACCCTTGGCATCTCAAAAGCGTTCACAAAAATACTGCACAAGCTTCTACATACAAAAAATAAGAGCCAGAGGCCCAGAGCAGTTACTGGAAAACACGGGATTCTCAGAGTAAGGTCAGCAACGACAGTCATGTCATATCACTGTAGCGTTTGCACATCACAGTTAAGTAGTCACCATCGACAAAATATCCGATAAAATGCTTTTCAGCATATCATTTAACAGGTACAAAGCAGCTAAATATATAGGCACAGACGCCAGCACCTCAGGCTACCTGAAACTGACAAATGTTCCCAATAAACCTTGAACCTAACACAAGCGATAAAGTTGAAAAACTGTTAAAGAAATTTGACAGATTCTTGTAGCTTGAAGTGCTGGCGTCTGGGGGCTAATCTCTAAGCCCGAAGTCCGTAGGGCTTAGTTGCGGGCGTATTCTATCGTACCGTACCTACGGACTTACTAGTTCCGAACCCGACCTAAGAATGAATGACAACACGATTTGACAGTAACTCGTGTTGGCATTAATTCTTAGTGGTTAGATGATACGAACTAGAATACGCCCGAAACTACGGACTACGGGCTTAGGTCGTATTGCCGTCTCCACCCTGTACAGGGGGTACAGGGTGGAGACTGCAATACGACCATAAATCAATTTTTTGACGTTTTATGTAATTGGAAAGTTTTTTTTCAATTTCGGTGACAGGATTTATAATAGTTTCAAAGTATTCCTATGAACCAGTATTGCCAGTGTTTTCATCTAGTGTCGTATCGATGTCTCCACATTGTTTAGGTAAGGGCGTGTCGCTGTTGCGGAATTTGTTCGAAAGAGTCACAGAAGGAACACTGATGGGTTTTAGTCAGTAAGAATCTGACACGCCCTTCCGCTCCCCAGAGCGGAAGAACTCATTTGATGATTTCCCATCCTTCGCTCGTAATATATATACTAGCGACGCGCCCCGTGGGTTGAGCTTTATCTATAGCCTGATGATTTCTATTGGGGTGGATGAGGGCGGTCAAATAATCAGTCTGCCTAGTCATCCCAACTGCATTGGGGTCGGTAGTATTTGCACGGAGCGACTGCCTATGAATCTAAACTCCACAACCCAGTAACTGAGTCACCCCTTGCAAGAGATGAGAACGGTCATGTGATGTGAAGTTTTAGCACATACCTAAAGGAAACCATACTATATCACAAAAAACCGGCCAAGTGCGAGTCAGACTCGCGCACGAATGGTTCCGTACCATTATCTAAAAACCGCAAAAAAATCACGTTTGTTGCATGGGAGCCCCCTTAAATATTTATTTTATTCTGTTTTTTTTGTATTTGTTATACATAGCGGCAACAGAAATACGTCATCTGAAAATTTCAACGGACTAACATCACGGTTCATGAGATACAGGTTGGTGACAGACGGACAGCGAAGTCTTAGTAATAGGGTCCCGTTTTACCCTTTGGGTAGGAAACCCTAAAAAGGAACATAAATATCGGTCCAATCGTTTCTGGGATAAGCTCGAACAAACATCCTAAAGTAAATTAGGAAACTGAAATAAAGTAGCAAGTAAAACTTAAAGAGCTGAAGTATTGCTGACCGTACCTGCTGAAATAGATATAAAAATATGATCTAGTCCAAAACAATATGTTTTTGAGTGAAGACCATAATCATTACAATTTAGAACTTAACACTGTTTTGTATGACTGTGTTAATACAAATTGGAACTACAAACATGACTGCACAAATAGTAGATAATAATTTGAACTTCATACAATAACATGTTTTTGTGAAGTCTTGCTAAGGTATGCTTCAGTGGTACTGTGGTATCAAGCTCGTAACTCGTTTGCCGACTGCGCTCGAGGGTTCGAGTCCCGGATCCAGCAACCGGTGGTAAATCCCAATGGTTCAGCAGGTACTAGCTTGGTTACCAACTTTGCAATCCAAGATTCGTATCCCGGATCAATAAATCTGAAAAGCCCGTTGGTTTAATGCCAACTAACTCGGGTTTACTAACTGCGCGTCCAAGGTTCGTATCCCAGATGCCAGATCAATCTGAAAATTCCCGGATAATTCAATAGTAGCTAGCTCGGGCATGACTGTCCGTGTAGGGTTCGAATCTCAGATCAAGTCATTGTGAAAAGCCTCTTTGTTCAGTAGGTGCAACCTTCACTGTCAAACGTGCGTTCTAGAGTTCGAAACTCGAATCGAAAAATATTTGAAACGTCCAAATGGTACAGTGTTTGTTATCCACCAATTATGCATGCCAGGGTTCAAGTCCCGAACCAAACAATTATTCAACGCTCATGATGACTTCCTACCTAAGGTATTACTGTGATACCTACACGCAGGTAGGGTCCAACTAACCAGCCGTTTTTTTTTTTTTTTTTTTTTTTTT
>NDFZ01005491.1:5327-37072 GCA_002192655.3 Mamestra configurata
AAGGACGTCGGTGGATGAAACTATTCGATGTTTACTCGTTAGATGTTACGGTAGTCCACGATCGCGCGGCCGGTGGCGATCGCACTCGAGGGTAAAGTTTGTGGCCGTCGATGTTGTTAGTGTTTATCCGTTGTAAATATGGAGTCGCGGGCGCTCCCGGTCGGCCGGCCGGAGACGCTCCGTTACCTGGACTCGTTTCTTTGTTTTACGCTAACACTTATTAGTGGACGCTTTTGTTTGTTTTGTTGGCTTTCGAAATACCTATCCGTGTGATTTCCTTTATAGTAGAGAATTAATAGTGATGGAATGTTTTAATCGATTTAACCACGATTAAATTTAAAAGAATAATGATATGCATAGGGCGTCGTTATTAAATTATTATTGTATGAGAGGAGTCCTATCGAATTGCATTTGCATTAAGATTAGATAAGTTTAAATAATTCGCAGATTATTCAAAATTAATTATAATATTGACGGGTCAGTCATTAAAGTTTGACGTCGTTTAGGATTGCTATAAAATAATGATTGTATTTATCTTATATAAAGTATAAGTATTGTGTTAATTTATTCAGCAACGTAAAATATTTCACGGTAAACACTGACTCCTCTCTAAAGTTATTATTTTTAAAAAACAGTTGAAACCATACTTACCCACAAATTTTCACTAGCTACTCAAACAAAGTGCTTATTAGTTTGATTATTATACTCCAACATTACAAAATGTTTGTATGTACCCTAATTAAATTCTATAATATTAAAAATGTATTTCATTTACTAAATTAATAGCAACCATGCCCATAATTTGTTTTATTTCTTCCATGTTGCAGAACGACTGATTATTGACTTCAGCTGAGGCTAGTGAAACATCAAACAATGTTTATATTCGGGAAATGTCGAGGATTCTGCCGAAAGTGTGATCGCGGGTCATAAGTTTTATTTATAATTAATTAATTAATTAATGTAGTTCTTACAATAAAGTCAGTTTAAATCGAAACAATCAAGGTTACTTCCGACGCCTTACTGCATACATACTACATAACGTTATGCGCGAGACGCGACAGAAGAGAGAAACTACAGCACTTGACTTAACGAAGGTTCCGAATTCAAGCATTTTTGTGAATTATGAACCGTTAGGATATTAGTGTTCCGTTCTGTGATGGCTTGGACAATAAGTTTGCTATGCCTCTCACAACTCATCGGGTCGGGCATAGCAAGTGTAATATCATTTAACTTTGTGATACATCCTAAAAAAAATACAAACGTGAAATAAGCCTCGAGACTCCGAAGCAATTCTCGAGGCTTATTTCAGACAAGTTCGACTCGCGGCGTGTTCTGCATGTTGCTCATTTGAACCCAGAGCAAGCATGGAAAATGTTTCTTTTCACAATGGACAATTTAGGATTTTGCTTGAAATTACAAGAGCCCAATAAGCAGATTACGGTGAGAAGTCTTGCGCAAAATTTTGGCTCACTGGAATACAAATTCTAAAATTGTCAACTAGACTACAAACTAAACAGGGCATGCATTACTTTCTGGCAATGCAAGAAAATGATAGGTAAGAAGTGGGGCTTATCTCCCAAAATACTACTATGGTTGTACAGCGCAGTAATTCGGCCCATGATCACCTACGGGGCCGTGGTGATGTGGACCCGCACAGAGCTAGCTACAGCCGTAAACAAACTACAACACATGCAAAGGCTAGCCTGCAGTGCGACAACGGGCTGCATGAGGACTACTCCGACTGCGTCGCTGGAAACCATACCGGGACTCTCCCCGCTCCACTTGTTCATTCAACAGGAAGCGACGATGTCAGCAGTCCGCCTTAAAACACTGGATGGACACAACACACAGCTCTGCTCGAGGAGCTCAACATTGAATTCCTCATAACAACTGCAATAAATGACCGGGTACCCAAACAATTTATATTTGATAAAAAAATACAAAATCCAACTGCATGAGGATCACCACTGAGAGGCGCTATGCCCCGCTGAGGTGCTGATGCTTCACCGATGGATCAAAGACAGGTACTGGCACGGGTGCGGGTATCTTCTCAGAGGATATCAACATTCACATAGCCACACCATTGGGGGTCCATAACACAGTGTTTCAAGCTGAGTGCATGGGCATTTCCCTAGCGGCTTTAGCCATCCTAAACAGGGAACTTAAGGACCACTCAATACGCATACTATCGGACAGCATGGCCGTCCTGCAAGCTCTGGACAGCCACACATTTGACTCTGGGCTGATCCTCGAGTGTCACCAACGTCTGAACCAGGTTGGTAGATATCACAAAGTAACCATTCAATGGATCAAGGGACACAGCTAATCCCGAGGCAACGATGCAGCGGACGAACTAGCCAGAAGGGGTTCGAGTATAGCAGCGAAGGGACCTGAACCCATTCTGCCACTCCCCTTCGGGTATCTACGCAACCTGGTAAGGAAAGCACCTGAGACAAACATCACAAGCTGTGGGTTGACCACAGTGAGTGTAGGCAGGCCAAAGAGGCACTTCCCTTTATTGATGGCCGTTTTACGAAAAAAGCCCTAAGACTGGCTCAACAACAGTTGCGTACAGTCACAGCCGTCACAACTGGCCATGGGTGTTTTAATAAACACCTCTATGTCATAGGAGTCACTGACAGCCCACTCTGCAGAGCCTGCATGGAGTAGGACGAGACAGCAGCACGTCTGCTTCTAAGCTGCCCGGTAGTCGCGGATTACACACATACAGGGCTAAGTACTTCGGAAACCCAAGTACCCTCTGTGAGATAGTAAGTAACACCAAGGCGTTGCTGGCCTTCCTTGGGGAGCTGGGGTGGATCGAATGACACGTTTGTCCCACCTGCACGCAAAATACGCGCTTAGTCGTGAGTCGTGGAGTTGCGGAAACCAGCCCATTGATTTGGGATGTCACAATTATGTGGTGTGTTGGGGAAGTAAACAGAATTATGTCAGTATTAATAACTTTTCCCAATATGGCGAAATTTTTGAGAAAAAAAAGAAAAACTAAAAACCAAAAATCTCGTCTAATTAAGTCACGAGGTTCATTTGTGCTTTAAAATACTCAGCATAAGAGATGCCATCAATGTACCTAACAAAATATTTCATATCATGCTTAGTTTAAGTGTAGGTAATTTTTTTTTTTTCTAAATATCGAGATGGAAATTGGTCGATTTTCAAAAAAATATTACTCAAAAACTAGACTTGGTTGCTAAATGGCAATACGAAATCTCGTATTAAAATGATTATTTCTATCAGTTTTTCTAATAAAAATGTGATGTCCGAAAAATGGCCTTCATAAAACACGGTGCACCGAATCCGAGCTGCGTCCGAGAAAAGACGCAGAGGACCGGGGGTTGACGTGACTGGGCCCTGTTAGTACTTGGTTGGATTTACTGAAAAATGTAATCATGGCTGGGATGGATGGCCATTTAAATTGTTCTTAAGACTAGAAGTTATTTTTTGGTTAACACATTTCTATGGCTGATCGTCTTCAATCGAGTCTCTGCCTTGCTTGAAAAGACTTTGTCACTTGTAATTCATCGATTTTCCAGGGCAGGGGTCTTCCATAATTATCTGAAGCATTTTTTCTTACTTAGTAAGGAACTTTATCAAACTCAAAAACTCAATTTTAACCAGTCTGTATTCTCTTCACGATTTACTTGTTTATCCAGCGATATCTCAAAAGTTTACGTTAATGAACCGACCGGGCTGAAAGTTAGTATTTTTTATACTTAGTTGTTTTGTACTGTCAGGCGAAATAAGTCCTCCCATCCCCTCATTAAACCCCTCCATTCCGCAAACATTTTGACCCACCCTCGTACCGCGCATAAATGTAGGTAAGTAAAGTTCCTACTAATTTTGTTTCACGATCAGTTCAAATAGGGACGTTATATTCAACGATTTGAACTTTTTTGAACATTTGTCGCTATCGGCTAATTTGTAAACACATCCAATGAAACAATCAACTAAGTATCTATCAAACAACACAGTTCACAGAGTTGTACCATTTTTTTTTTTTTTTACTTCTGCATTTTTCTGGTCACTTGGTACCTAGTTTGTCAGTTATTTCCGCTCGTTTCTAGCTCGGAAATACTGCTTCATGATTCTGGTTTTCTGGTAGGTATGTAGCGGCATCAATGCCGCCACAAAAACCAACGTAGCAAAATCTACATCGCAACAAAAAGTACCGCGTTGCCATCTATCCCGCCAGATGCGAACTACCGTAACGCCATCTATCTCGCCAGCTGCGAACTAACTCAACGAAATCTTGCATCGCGCAAGCAAAGTTCTACGTGCGAAATTACCATGTACAACAGTCCGAATATCAACTAGCGGGCAGTAATTGCCCAGCAGACACAATAACCGTCTGGTCGGAGAATCTTCCCTTTTCCCAATGGAGGTTTGCGGGACTTTACACTCTGTTCCGCTTACCCTCTATTGGTAATTTATGATGTCAGTCCACTCATGATTCCAGCCAGTCCCCGAACTTCTTCTTTCGCCAGTCTCCGGTAATCCTTGTCATTTAAAGGGTCGAGTGTTATTCCAGATTTTAAACGCCGCAGAATAGTCAGCACAGTCTGTCGTACTGGGAACATGAGATCGTACACGACACAGGTTGCGTCCACACCAGAGGCCTATCTCCTTGTTAATTGAAATAAAGAAAAAAATAGCCATGATGAAAAACCGATACTAATTTATCAGCATCTGTACTTTGGCAAAAGGACATTCTGCTAATAGGTCGTTTTTCTCACAGGACCTTATGTTACGGAGGCGTTGCTGAACTCTTTCAGCGTGAATCAAATAATACGAAGTAAAAATAGCATGTAGATAAGGATGAGTGTCTATGTAGCTGGTGGTTTTCTGTAGTTTCGGCCTAAATACTCCTATCGGAAAAGGCGTAGTTAATCATTTTCTGCTATTAAACTAGCTTCAGGAGGAGAGGAAACTAATGCGTATTAGCTATGATTTCCGAAAAAAAAGCTGCCTTTGCTACTCCCTCAAATTACATTGCGAATTTTAGAAGAGAAAGCAAGAGCCAGTACATTCCTCTAGTTCTCGTTTTGCTGCTTTCATCTTATTATTAGAGGGTCAACGGGAATCTGGAATTGCCGATAGGTACAGAATCACAGAGTAAAATTAACTAATTGGTTAAACTGTGCTGACGTGAAACAATAATTTCATGTAACTTAAGTCACTACGCTACTTCTTGAAAATAAAGATAGGTAATAGCAGCATTAGCAGCAAACAAAAACTGGGAAAGGGATCGTCACTGTATCGCTTTTAACCTCGCCGTCAAACAGGCGGCAACCTAACATACGCACGAAACCAAAGCGGATCAGCAGCTCTATTACGTCGACTCGGCTGCGGCTAGGCGACGCCGCGCATAAGGCTCGCCGACCGCTGGTTGACCTGGGCCTTAGTGCGAGTTTTTTAACGTTCTCGATCGCATTAGCGTAGACGTTCGCTTATGTCAAATTGTATGGAAAAAAAGGTTTTCCGTGAGTGTCACCAGACAGCGCTTACTTAGTTTCAATACAAATTGACGTTTACGCTTACGCGATCGAGGACGTCAAAAAACTCGCACTAAACACACAGATCAGTTTGAGCCGAACGTGAAGTGTAGCGCACGTTTAGGTATGTCTCGGATACGTCACATGTTTGTCACAATACGCCAGATGCGTTTGTATACGCGAAAACGTTCGGCAACGGTAATGTGCAGCAGGCAGGCCGCGGGTATGCGTTACGATTGCTCCGCCAAGTTACCCATACAGAAAAAAACTTCGCCAAAAAAAGTATCAGAATTTGTCAAAATCGAAGGGAATAAACCAAAAATTTTTCAAAGTAGAAAATAAAGAAGATATAAGGGCTTTATGTTGGCCGCGCAACCGTAACTTAGAGGATTGCGCGGCCATGGAGATCTCAGCAACTTCATAATTGGTTAGAGATCAAATTGTTTTTGTCAATTTGAAGACTGAATTTGTCAAAAATTTACGAAAAAAGAATCAAGCCCTAGATCAATATTTTACGAAATATACCTACACCTTGGAAGTTATGGCCGAGCAATCGTTCACTTTTTGTTTCTTTATTGTTGATTTAGATATAAATTATTTCTAAATGTAGGTACTTATACTCTTTTTATCGACAGCACAATACGCCATCTAGTTAACAGATAACCAAAACTATTATTAGCTATGGGTGGATAATGATAGGTAGCAATAGTAGATGTCAAGGAGTTGTATTTTTACATTAGAGTACAAATTATTCTTTATACGCCAAAGTAAAAATTCCAGATTTTCACCTGCAGGAGTATGAATGAAATTAACTGGGTACCTATTTCTAAAAACTGTTAACCATATTTTACAATGTCTCACAAACATCTATGGTTCTGTACCAAGTGTTACAAAAAAAATTCCTTGTGATATAATAATATTAGAACTAAATGAAAGTTAGAAATTTAAGGAGCGGTCGTCTACAGTTTCAATAGGTATTTGTAAATAATAATTATGAAACACTATGCATCTATCAACATAACATAGCTGTCACTTATACATACTTTAAAAATAGGCATAGCGGTTTTTACACAAGTTACAGTGAATTCACGTGTAATTAGAAAATTTTGTTCACTTTTCGCAATTATGGATCTAAACGCAAAAGAGTGTGTAGCTGCAAATGCTGCAATACATCAAAACATCCGTTCGCCGCTACGCTCGGAATACTAGGGTTCCCACGCCGACTCGCAATATTTGTTTGCGTTGCAAATTCCCGCGCTCGCCCGCCGCGCCGCCCGCGCAGCCGTCGACGCGGCCTGCATTATCGTCCAATAAGATGACGGCGACCTGCGCGCTCCACACGATTTCTTTAGGAACTTATTTATATTGTAACTAGAATCCTCTAAGTTAAATAGAGCACTCCTTGTACTGTGGAGGTCCCCCGAATAGCGAACGAGGTTCGCTCTAAAATAAAAGAAATCACTTCGGTGACCGTCCCTGCAACCCCTCAGGCCTCCGCCCCCATACCCCCTCAGACCTCCGCCCCCGTGCCCCCTCAGGGCTCCGCCCAATCCCAGGATTGCTCACTCCCGGGACCCTCAGCGGTCCTCAGTGAGGAATCTGAGAGCTTAATTAATTCCCCTTGCCCAGAGGTCAGGCTCGCCTTCCCCCATGTCGGAGTACGACTCCGACTCCCCCTCTTCCCAGTCTCGCTCGTCGGATTCCGACTCTTCGTACGGTGGCAACGCCACCGGCGGGAAGAGGAAGAAGAAGGGCAACCCGAAACTGGAGGCTGCACCCGCAGCAAAGAAGACTGCCGTCAAAGCATCTTCTACCCCCGCCCTCTCTCCTACCCCCTCAGCCCCCGTCTCGCGTTCCGCCTTGCCTGTTGGCAACACCCAATAGGCAAGCCGCCCACACAGCCCCATGGCCATTGCCGCCCCGGCTGCCCCCCTCACCCGAAAACTGTCCGCTCCTCCCCCCTTGTTTATTCATGACAAGGGGAAGTGGACTGATGTATCCACGGCGTGTAACGAGCGCCGCATTAAATGTTCTAATGTCCGTGCCGTCCAAGCGGGCATTAAGGTCACGGTCCCTACTGCGACCGATTACCGGGAGCTACACAGGCTCCTAGTAGCCAGGAACATCCCGTTCCACATCTTCGCTTTCGCGGAGGAGAAACAAACCCGCGCCATCGTGCGCAACGTCCCTCGCGAGATACCCGTCGAGGATATCCGCCGCGACCTTGAGTCGCAAAACATACCGGTGGCCCAGGTCCACCGTATGCATCGCCGTGGCGGCGCAGCATATGACATGGTGTTGGTCGTTTGCGACCCCACCGTGGGCCACCACCCCATCTTTGCCCTCTCCAAAATTTGTGGCCTCTCTGGCCTCAAAGTGGAGACGCCCTCACGCAGTGGCATTGTCGGACAATGCCACCGCTGCCAATTGTATGGGCACTCACAGCGGAATTGCCACGGCAAACCCCGCTGCGTCAAGTGCCTGGGTGACCATGGCACCTCAGACTGCCCACGCCCCAAGGACCGATCACAGTGTGACGAACCGCCCAGCTGCGTGCTGTGCGGTGAGTCAGGGCACCCGGCTAACTACCGGGGCTGCCCCAAGGCACCAAAGTCCTCAGCCCCTAAACTGGCAAAGCGTGCAAACGCTCGCCAGCTCAGGGAATGCCCAACACTTACAAGAGCGCTGCCGGTGACCCAATCCCTGGACCGGCAACCACAAGGCCCACTTCCCGGCCTTGAGGGCTGCCGCCCCAAATGCCCCTCAGGCCACCACCGCGGCTCTGCCCGCTCAGCCCGCCGCGTCACCAAAGCCCATCCCGGCCCTCATGGACGTGGCTGTCCCGCCCTTCTCCCCACCGACGACAACCCGAGCTACCTTGGGAAGTCGCCCGGTGCTGCAAGCACCAACTACTCCTAAGGTAGTCCCAGGGGGTGACGTGACCAGGAACATCATCCTGGTCACGTACAACGCCTTTTATTCCCCTAGAGCCCTGGCAATGGCCCGGGCCCTCGAGGGGTGCAGAGGCGATCACGCCTCTGTCTTCGCCCAGTTTGGCGACGTAGTGCGCCACGTAGAAACCTATACGTCACTACATGGATAGGTCCCTCCCCGCGCGTAGGTTCAAACCGAAGGCCCTCCGGATAGGGCTCTTCAACGCCAATGGCTTTCTACGCCAACGCGACGAGGTCGCCACGTTCCTCCGCGACCATCGATTAGATATTCTTCTGATCCAGGAGTCCTTTCTCAAACCCTACCATCGAGACCCGAGAATTGCGAACTATCGTATAGTTCGCAATGACAGGACTCGTTGTCATAGGGGAGGAACTCTTATCTATTATAAGTCGTCCCTGTACTGCATCCCTATGGATCCACCCGCCCTCTCTAGACTTGAGGTCTCCGTCTGTCGGCTGGGCATGACAGGCCATCAACCCATCACGGTCATCTCAACCTATGTCCCACCTGCCACCCCGGCGGAGAACACCTCCGCCATAAAAGATGACCTTACCAAACTTCTCGGTTTGAGTACCTCCGTCCTTCTGGCGGGGGACCTCAATGCCAAACACCCCTCCTGGAATAGTCACACGAGTAATGCCAGAGGCAAAGCCGTGCTTGATCTATGCGGGCCCCTATGTTTTGATGTCATCGCTCCGATGCATCCCACTCACTACCCTCACGATCCCACCCACCGCCCCGACGTACTCGACGTAGCTCTCCTCAAGAATGTCAACTTACGGTTGCACTCTGTGGAAGCGATCGACGAGCTCAACTCGGACCATCGGCCCGTGGTCATGGAGCTCGCTCCTAGATCGGGACCCATGGACCCCGAACAACCCCCCCCGACCCGAGTGATTACTGACTGGAGTCGAGTAAGCGAAATGCTGAAAGACACAAAGTCACCTCACTTGGACAAGATCCCCGATCTAATCGAGACCGCCGCCGACACGACGGCCGCGATCGACTCTCTCACTGATCACGTGCAATACGTCTTGAACGAGTGTTCGAGGGAGACTCCGGCGATGAGCCATCATCGCTGGAAGCTCCCGGACGATGTGCGTGACCTGTTGACGGAGAAGAACGCGGCTGTCCGTGCCTACAGCGCCTTCCCCTGTCAGAGTAACAAAGTTCACATGCGCTACTTACAGCGTAAAGTAAGTAATCGCATTAAGGAACTGCGTGACGCTGACTGGGATAAGATGCTGGGCGACCTCGAACCCAACCACCTGGCATTCTGGAAACTTCAGAAGAAATTACGATCTGCTGAGGTCACCTCTATGCCACCCCTCATCCGCCCAGACAACACCGTCGCCTTCGACGACGACGAGAAAGCCGAGTGCCTAGCCGACAGCCTGGAGGCACAATGCTCTCCCAGTTCTCTACCAGTAGACCAAGCTCACCTTCGCATGGTGGATGCTGAAGTCGAACGTAGAGCTTCCATCCCCCCCGTTGAGGACCCCGATGACCCCCTGCCCCCCGTCACTCCAGACGAGGTAAAGGAGATCATAGGCAAACTCAAACCCAGGAAAGCCCCTGGGTCCGATGGCATCACCAACAAGGTGATCCGTCTCTTTCCCGCCTCCCTGATAATGTTGATGACCGCCATCTTCAATGGCGCTCTGTCCAACAACATGTTTCCACAATCGTGGAAAGGGGCTACCGTTATCGGTATCCCTAAACCAGGGAAGCCCAGGTCCTCCCCGACCAGCTATCGTCCCATCAGTTTGCTCAGCGGCCTGGGCAAGGTCTACGAGAGACTTATTTATAAGCGACTCAAGGACTTTGTCGAGGCCAAGAGCCTGATTCCCCCCGAGCAGTTCGGCTTCAGAGCCAACCATTACTGCGTCCAACAGGTCTACCGCATCGTTGAGCATATCAGCGACCGCTTCCAACGCGGCCAAGTGACGGGAGCCCTGTTCTTCGACGTAGCGAAAGCTTTCGACAAGGTCTGGCACAACGGTCTGATATACAAGTTATATCAATTCGGTGTGCCAGATCGTCTCGTGCTCATCCTACGAGACTATCTGTCGAACCGCACCTTTCGATACCGTATCGAGGGTGCGCTTTCAGCCCCCCATCCCGTTCGCGCCGGAGTGCCCCAAGGCAGTGTGCTTTCGCCTCTAGCTTTCACGCTATATACCAGCGACATCCCGACCTTCCCCGGGACGCACTTAGCCCTGTTCGCCGACGACACGGCCATTTATCGCTCCGGCAGAAGCGAACAATGCATAACTCGAATCCTCCAAAAATCGGCCAACGCCCTAGGCGTCTGGTTCCGAAAGTGGAGGATCGAAGTTAACCCCGAGAAAAGCCAAGCGGTTTTGTTTGACAAAACGCGAGGCCATTCCTCCAGACCCACTCCCAGCCCGATCACCATGTTTGGTAAGCCGATCCCTTGGGAGAAGCAAGCCAAATATCTAGGCGTGATCCTCGACCGACAACTTACGTTCGGTGAGCACATAAAGAAGGTACGCTCGCGTGCCTCCTTTGCTCTCGGTAGGCTCCACGCCATGCTGAATGCACGCAGCAAGTTGTCCCTAAGATGCAAACTGCGCATCTTCACGACGTGCATACGCCCCATAATGACGTACGCGTGCGCCACCTTCGCGCACGCAAAGTCGCATCATATCCATAGGATGCAAGTAGTCCAAAATCGTTTTCTCCGAAAGGCCACGGGCGCCCCGTGGTTCATTAGGAACGAACGACTCCATGTCGACCTCAAACTCCCGACAATGAAGCAGTGCATGAAACGACTATCGCAGCGTTTCATCGAAACTGCTTCAAAACACCAAAATCCCCTTATCGCATCGGCCACCCGATACACCCCCTCACAGATCAGTAGGACTCGCCGCCCGCGGCATACCCTCGTCGAACCCGACGATGCCATCACCCAGATTCAAGAGAGCCGTAGGGAAACCAGCACTCTTAAGAAACACATAAACAGATCGCGTTCCGTATTCAGGCCCCGCCGCCGGGGCCCGTCGCGACGCCCCCGTAAAGATCCTTCCCGACCCTTGATTACCGAGCCAGCCCGTGTCGCTGAGCCAGTAGTTTTAAACTCCCAAAATAATGCTATGACCCAGCCTGCCCCTTGCTGTTCCTCCCAAATGACGCCGCTAGCCGAGGTCCGTATCCCACAGGGGATGCCCTAGCGAGCGGTCATGTAGTTTTGTAATTTAGTTTGTAAGCCCTGGCTGGGGGCCTTAGAGTCATTTAAGGCCACCACAGGATAGTCCGGTTAAGCAGTCACCAGCCCTAGCGTGCTGAACTGCGAGTGGTCCCCAACAAAAAAAAAAAAAACTTTGGAGGTCAGTCATAGCGTACGTGTTTTGCAGGAACATTCCATTTTGCATATTCTTCATTGACGGTTAAATATACCTTTGTCGTTACATCTGAAGTATTATAACTACACACCACCTCAGCGCTACAAGTGCCTGAGCTGTAGTTCACAGAACAGAAACTTCACAAAATCTATTCCATTTATTTATAAAAGTTTATTCCGAAACGCTAACGGGTGAATTTACCCAACAAAAATGTTTCCGAACAAAAGATTCTAAAAATTTAAAACACATTAGAATGCTAGTAAAACTAGATGAAATCATTGTAGGAAAACTATAATGTTCCTACATTGTGTTTAGACCAAGATTTTAAGCGTAGATCAGAAGATAGGCATTCCAATAAAAAGAGGTGAGATGGTGATGACGACAGTGGTATGGCAATGATTTATCTATGGACAGTGATGATTTCGTATGTATGGTGATGACGCTTTATACATGAATGTCAAATTAAAAACAACAAAATACATGAAAATTAACATTTTTTAAACGATTTAATCAACATTTATAATTCTAATAACAGTCTTAGACATTTTTCTCTTATCTAAAATTAATACTTTAATTGAGATTTTCAACAATTTATTGTCTTCGTTTCTTGTATTCTAAATAACGAATCCTTTAACTTTAACATTGCATTTGCAAGCAGTTGCATTGCAAGTTGGTGGGTGTTGTTAATGGGTCTTGATAATCCTGATCTAAACGATTGTTTGTATTTGTTTCGACACTATCATCGGAATTGGTCAATATTGGTCCTAGTTTAATGGGCTTCGCTTTTGCTTCAGTTTTTTTCTTTTCTCGATATCATTCATTCGATTCATTTTATTGAGTAGGTATGAGTATATTTGGGTTAAAGCACATTATAAAACAAGGCTATATACACCCTGTTAATGTAAAAAAGTTACGATAAGTACCTACTTGAGTAATAGGTATTTATTTTTTTAAGCTCTCAACGTGATTTTTTGACGGCATTGTAAATCCACCCCGACACGAAAGAGACTCAAGTCAACGTGGATGTACGAAAATGATTATAACGCGGCACGGTGACACGGTGGAACAGATGCTCAACTCAAGGTGGTTTGCAAATAGCAAATCCACTTGCAAAACAACCAGAATTTAATTGCATATGCAAAATCCAAACGAGAAACGAAGAAACCGATATCGCACACAGACATTTGCAAAAAGTTGCATTGCAATGAAAAACTATTCTGTTTCACATTCCAGAACCGTTTGACAAATCCATAATACCTACTTGGTTTAGGTTATTTTTTTATTTGTCATTTATTGTCATGGACTTATTCTATGTTTATTGTACAATGTTGGTGTTTTTTTCATTTTAATCATGTAATCATTTTATATTTTAATAGTGCAACACAGTATTTTTCTTTCGGCTATCTTGGATAGAGATGGCGCTGTGCTCAATGAAATAAGCGAAATTATTATCACAGAATTATTATATTCCTTGTTGCAAGATGATATTCTTATAATTATTATTCCAGCCTGTTCCATTCCAGCCAAAGAGTACAGTGTATTAGAGTCTTGTGATTTTGTTCCAGCCCTGGGGTCCATAAAACATCTGTTTTACATCATAAATATTAAACATAATAATAAATGGAAAGTTACACCATGGCAAGTGAAGAACACAAGTTACTTTCCCAGTACATAAAGGATGTTCATTTGTCACTAAGGAAATCAACCTTGAAACTTGGAGCTGATACTGCATGGCAGAACCATTGTAACAATGGAGAGATATTGTCGAAATATGCCCAATACATGCAGAAACTGGCGACTACACACTGGGAAACTAATTGTAAAAGTGAAACAAGTGAAGCCACATCAAGGATTAAATGGGTAGTTGAGTTCTGCTATGATTATTTCATTAATAGTACATTCATGAAGTATAGAGAAAAAGAGCTACTCATTTCTCAGAAAATAGAACTACCTGTAGATGTTGGAGAGTCATTTCCTGAACCCATTAAGTTGTTAGATGTTGGCAGTTGCTATAATCCTTTCAAAGTGTATGATATTTTTGATGTCTTAGCAATTGACCTATGCCCTGCCAATACTTCTGTGTTACAATGTGACTTTCTAAATGTAAATATTGGTACTTGCAATGTTATAAAGGAATCAATAACAACACAATTGCAGGAGGAGTCCTTCGATGTTGTTACATTTTGTTTCCTCCTAGAATACATACCTTCATCAGATTTAAGAATCTTTGCTTGTAAGAAAGCTTACAGACTGCTGAAGCCTGGTGGACTTTTGATAATCAACACACCAGATTCCAAACATGTTGGTGCAAATAGTAAGATCATGAAGTGTTGGAGGTATACTTTGGCTCATATAGGCTATAATAGAATTAAGTATGAAAAAGCAAAGTTCATGCACTGTATGGCATTTAGAAAATCATTGAATAAAGATATAGCTAAACGATGGGCATTGTTGTATAAAGAATCTTACATGAATTATTCTATTCACATACCTCAAGATTTCAACATTACAGAAGAAGTTTTTGTTACACCTATTGACAAGAACTCTGTGGCTGATGATTTTCTAGAACTGCCCTTTAGCAAACATGAACACAAGATTGTTTGACATTAAATTAATAAAACATGAATTTGTTGGTAAATTTTTATTGAATAGAAACCCTTAAAATACACAATTATATTTAACTAGATGTTAACCTAAATGTATCTTAGAAGACTAATTACTAATGTCACAACTGATTTAAATACAACTGCATTGTTTTGTTTTAACAACTTCTCATATAACAAACAAAGGTTTATTCTTCTTAGCCTAAATAGTTTGCTTACAACAAGTGCTAAATCATGTCAGTTATTTATTTATTACTATGGAATTGGAGAAAAAAAATGTAACTTAACAATTCACAAAAACGTATTTACAATTTGCATTTGCTATTGTTGTTAAGCCAACTCACCAAATTTGGCTTTGCGTTTTTCCAATTTTTCTTTTTTTTCAATATCAGTCATTATTTTTGAGACAGACTCTCCAAATCTCTCAGCTCTCTTCTTGAGCTTCTCCATGTTCTCAGATAGAGTACCAGTATCAGTACTAGTGATGACTGAACTCTTTGTAGAAACATTCTGGCCAAATCTTTGCTTCCTTGCTTCTTTCCGCTCATCTTCACTCATTTTTACTGGCAAACCAAATCTCTTAGCTCTTAATTCCAGTCTTGTTTTACTATCAATATCTGCAGTAATTTTAATTTTATTACTTGAGGCAGGGTTTGTCTCAGTTGGCACAGTGTCTTCTTTATCTTCAGCAGTTACTGCAGGAGTAGAGGTTATGGATATAGCTCTGTTCAATACAATTTTTTTAGAAGCAGACTCTTTGTTATCTGAAGACTTGGCTTCTTCTGATTTGTCTTTCTCTGTCGATGTTATTCTTCTTTTGAGAGTTCGCGGCGGCTTGGACTCAGTAGTGGGTTTAACCGGAGATGGCTGTTCAGAAAGCGCCAATTCTTCATTCAATGTGTCGACTGCGGCATCATCAAGTATGTCAGCTTGGCTTTTATCATCTTCATCTTCTAAAACGCCGTCGGAGTCAATTTCATCGGAATCCAAGTTGATGTCACCGTGGTCGTCTTGAGACATAGCCGCCTGTAGTCGAGACACTAATTCCGCTTTATCTCCTGTATATGTTAGTCCACGTGATTTCAATTCTTTACGTAAATCTACCACTTTCATTTTGGTCACATCGGTCACGGTAGAATCTGCCATTACGATGACAAATATTGCAGAAAATGTTAACCAAATAAAATGTTTATATGCGTACGGCAAGGCGGCAACCACAGACAATCGGAGTAGAGTGACAGACAACAGTTTATGAGTGAGATTTGACAGGAACGTTTTTGTTTCAGACAATAGGTAATAAAGTTATTTAGTAAGGGGTCATCCATAAAGTATGTCACTAATTTCGTGATTTTTTCCTTGCACGCACAAGCACCCTTTAGGGTATATGTATTTTGTGCACCCGTCTTTCAACCAGTTGTCAGTGTTTCTTTTGCCACTGGTGGCGCCCTCAGAACTTATCGTTGGTACTAAGTATTGTAAGCGCACATCGGGTGATGGCACGTTTTACCGTCATTATAGCGTTGTTTTTCGTACCGTTCAGTTGTTAGCGTTATTTAAAAGAAGATCCACCAGAACGTTCTTTTGCTGGATTAACGAATGCTTTACTTTCTCAAAAATACGAATTGCATAAAACATTACAATCATTTGTGGATTGGTCAAATGAGTCTAGAGAAACGTTGACATCCAACACGTTTTTCGAAAAAGAGGATTTTATTTTTGAAAGAATCCGCGTATAGTAAGGTTACTGTTGAATTGTTCCAAATATTGTGCGGTCGTAGAGCCGATTTAATAAATATACGTTGAGAGGCTATGTTGCGCCAGATTTCCAAAGGCTTTCATCGCGATGTATTACATAAAATTCCTCCTAGTACAGAATTACTTTTTAATGACGAGGCACTTCACCTACCTTCAAAAAATTGGGTGGATAAACTGACTAGCAATAAAATCAGTACCTCAAACTAATTCTAAAGTTAAGACAACGTCAATAAAAGACTAAAACATGGCTCACACGCTTCACAAAATAACACAAACCGAGTAAGCAACCATCGAGCCAAACCTAGGGGTAAGAAATCGCAATCGCAGGCCTTCACTAAAAACAAGCGTTGCGAATGACTGTCGGATATTTAAACAACAAAATTGGATGGCCAAATTAGATCTGAGTCAAGCATATTTTCTGGTGGCCATCAGCTTCGCAGGTTCCTGAGATTAAATTATCATCAAGATCCACATCAGCATCAGCTATTTCAAATGACTTGTTTGCCTCTTGTCTTTCATCGGCACCCAGAACGTTTGGGTGGCGGAATTCCTCAACTTTGCAACGTCCGTGACTCTCGAGAGGCCGCCTTTACTGTCGCACTCTACAATACTACAGTCGACAGCTGTCAGTGAAACACCCGTACCGGCTGATACCTGTCCCTCAACCAGCTCGGTCAGAGATGGAGTGGTAGTGTTAAGCTATAGGAAAATCGATGCCGATCCACTTGAGCTCAGTGACGCACCTATTGACTACAGACGCATCAGACATCAGATGAGGGGCACAACTTAGCGATACAAATATTGTGGGAACCTGGACGAATTCACAAAGGACATGGCATGCCAACAAAAAAGAGATGTTCGCTGTTTACGCAGCTATAAGTCAGTACCAACAGCAACTCCAAAATGCACAGATACTGCTGCAAACCGACAATCGGACAGTTGTCTCATATATAAACAAGGAGGGTGGCACAATATCCAAGAAACTGCTCCAACAAACCCGACAACTTCTTGCTGTTACTTGACAGCACATTATTTTCCGTGCAGATTCAATGCGGAGGTGGGTGCTCTTTCTCGGCAAAAAGCTTTCCCAGAGTGGCACCTCTGTCACGAGGACAGCAACGAGACAAATCTTTCAATTATGGGGCACGCCAGAGATAGACCTCTTTGCATCGAGAACAGCTCACGTAGTACCAAGGTACGCATCATTGGACGTGGACGGTTAAGAAGCACAACTTCACAACGCATTTTGTCATCAGTGGCACTACAACCTAGTTTCGCTGTTTCCGCCACTAAATTTGATTCTTAGGGTTCTCAGACACCTAAACAAAAAATATTGATTGCCCCGAAGTGAAACAAGATATTTTGGCAGGCAGATGTTCAACGGCGAGCGCGACATCCCCTTTTTATCATTTCAGATCTAGCCCACACTCTGATAGACATCAGAATAGGGACGCATCCACCGCAGGTGCAAGACCAATATTTGGAGGCTTGACTGATTTCAGGTGGCCAGATATTTTGACGGACTGGACAGATCAAGATCAAAATCTCCTTATGTCAAGCTGGAGAGGCTCCGCCATCAATACCTACAGACCAGCGTGGCGCAGATGGAAGCGATCGTGTGAGGCGCATTCAATTAATTACAGATACCCTAATACGGATCAAGTAGCTCGATATTTAGATCATTTACATTGTGATATAGGTCTTGCTTATAGAACTATTTTGGTACATAAATCTGTTATTACAACTTTCACAAAATTGTGAAATTTGACGACAAATCAATATTTGATGTTAAGTAACATCAAATATTTATTTGACGTCAAATTTCTTTAAAAAACAAATATTGAAAGCTATTTCTGTTGCACGAGAGAAATCTGCTAAACCACTTATTTGGAGCCCAAAAGTTTTATTACGATACATGAGTATTTATAATTTTAACGAAAATGATATGTTTCATGTATGTGTATGTAGACATGTGGGTACTCTTTTACTGCTAGCATCAGGCCGCAGGGTTTACGATCTTAGATTGTTGCGAATTGATAGCACTAGTTTAGTTGTTGAAGATACCTCTATTGTATTGTGGTCAGCATTTGGTTCTAAAACAGAAAACCATAACCATAGGCAGTCTGGATGGAGGCTTAAGGAACATCTTGATTTTGATCCTGTTCATTGTAAGCTTACCATTATTTTTCGTTATTTATTTTGTTATTTACTGTGGCTGCAAGCAGTATGTCATACTTGATTTATTATCGTAATACATTTACATAATTATACATTATTAAATTTTACTAACTTAATTTTTATTTTACATTCATACACACATTATAGCGTCTTTGGGTTAAGCGCACCAGGGTGATAACAAATAAATCACTCAAGATGGATTCCGGATATTGATGAAAAAATAATAGGTAAGATTTATTTTATGTAAAACTCTATTCTTTTCCATAAAGTGTTAGCGCCAGCACATCAAGCTGCGGAACTGTAACATTTTCCCAATTAACGTTGAACCTTGTGCTTCAGCGATAAAGTTGAAAATCTATTTAAAAACACTGTCAGAAAGTTGTAGCTTGATGTGCTGGCGTCTGTATTTTACTTTTTTTATCAGCAGATAAGCTGCACTGTATGCTTAATACAGTTTACGGTAAAGATTCCTCTAAATCACTCGTGTTCATTTTAAAACTTATTTCGTAGTTGAACATTTCAAAGTAGCAAAACGACGTTGTTCACTCGGCGAAAGTCAATCTATATGTACTATCTAGGTACTACTTATAATAAAGCTGAAGAGTTTGTTTGTTTGTTTGAACGCGCTAATCTCTGGAACTACCAGTCGGATTTGGAAAATTATTTTTGCAAATCCGACTTATTTAATCCCTTATAGCCTTTCCTCATTAATGTGGCTATCACATTATTAGCCACATTCATGAGGAAAGGCTATATGGGAACGAAAACAATTTAAACTTTATATTAATATTTCACTTTATAAAAATATTTCTAACTCTACCCGAGTTAGAAATATTTTTCAAACAATGACATCACGGCGAGGTGCGTGTCATTTATGCAATTGTCCAAGATCATAGGCGACCGGCGCGTGACAATAGTAGAGCGAGTGTGAACTCGCCAACAAAAAAAATTAAATCTTATGAACATACCTACAGATAAGAGTTGGAAATATTTTAACACTTGTCTAAGATTTTGAAATGTGACGACACGAAACTTACTCCCACTAACAAACAAACACAAATAACAAACTCCCACCCCTTGTCACACTTTATCGACCCCCTCCCCCCCCCCCCCCCNCCCCCCCCCCCCTAAACGTGTGACGTACTTTATGGATGGTCCCGAATCAGTATCTTCTTTCGATTTATGTATCCCTGATGCAAGATTTTCAAATGCAAGTGCACGAAATTGTAGTTTTTTGCACAGCATATACGGCGATTCTGAACAAAGAATCGCCCAGTATTATTTTCTTACCTACTAACACCTAAGCATAGAGAAGCCCTAAAACAACACTTGGTTAGGGAGACTGTTCCTCCACCTCGGATTCTAAAAGCACTCTTAAGTTGGCGGGGGGAGGGGGGACTTTTTTTTGTTATTTCAATAAAATTGTTCGTCGTTTGTTCTTTATTGGTTCAAACTTTTTTTTGTTTAGTTTCTTAATCCGGGGGGCGGGAGAAAGTTTTTTCTGCTATTTGAAATTGTTCGTCGACTGGTCTTTATTGTTGTATCAAAAAAAAAATTGTTCGTTTATTAGTTTACTTTTAAAATAAAAAATAAAAGTTAAGGTTGGGGAAAATATTCGTTATATTCATCAAATCAAAGGGTGGCCCACTTGTTCATCCGTTCTCCGATCATCATCACTCTTCGCAAGCGCAAAAATAGGGGAGAAAAATATATTTCTTACAATAGGTAAAACCAAACCGAATGGCGGCTCGGAACACTCCGCGAGTCGCTAGTGCACCGACTCGCGGGGTTTGGCAAATTCATGCACCAACGAAACAAATTGATGTCCCCCCGCCAACTTATGAGAGCCGATTCAGAGATGTCAGCATAGAAGACGGGGCCCGCTAGGGCCAGAGCCTGCCAAGGTTGCGGAATTTGTTCGAAAGAGTCACCGCGGCCCTGGAACGCAAAGGGCTTTAGAAGGAACACGGATGGGTTTTAGTCAGTAAGAGTCTGATACGCCCTTCAAAAAAAATTCCAAGAAAAAAAAAAGTGTGCTCCCAGCCTAACAAACATTTGACAATGACGTTGACAACTTTGACAAGGGGCCTGTTTGTGCAGTTCTGTATGTACCGGACACCGCTGATTATGTTATTGTTCAAAAATTGATTGTTTATATATGTACTTGTACCCGGTACATATTAAAGAGAAAAGTAGTAAACTAATATAAAAGTATTCAGGGAAATAAATGTCCTACAAGTGATCATTATTAAACATGGATGACGTTCAAACTTTGGAGTGTGATCTGCTAGATCAATCACTATTCGAAGACGATGGAATTACAATGCCTCTACCTGATTTTGGATCAGAACCTCATCTCCTCATATCAAAGGTTAAATCTAAAATGTAACTTGATATACCCGTGCTCGTTCTGTTAAAATACTGATTAATTTTGTTTTAGGTTCGTAGACACTACATGGAATACGTGATCAAATTGCTGTCCAGTAACTATGAAACGCACCAGAGGCTTGTCAACAAAAATATATATCTTCCCAGTGCCATCTGGACATGTGCTAAAAATATAGAAATGTCTGCAGCTCAAGCTTGCATGGTAGCACAGATTTACAGAAAGAATATTATCTCTGTGGTAATTTAATTTCTTATTGTATGAAGTATTAAATATAATGCTTGTTTTAAAACAGGTTACAATTTTACTTACATATATTTCAGGTAAATGAGTTGAAGAAAGATACAAAAAAAGGAAAATTAAATAGGAAACTGTATGAGTGTTTAAATAAACCTCCACAAAACAGTAAAAAAACCCAAACACCAAACAAATTCAAAGATAGTATTTGTCAATGTGGCCTTAACAAACGTAAGAGACACACAGTGCCTGAATCACCAAAGCAGGTTGACAGGCAACTGTCTAACTTAAGTGATCATCTGAGCAGCAATCATATCCCAACAGCAGTTGACTTGCACTACAACTACAATACTCCATACCCACCTTTAACTTGTGATACCTTACCACCAATGCAAATGCAGTCAGCGGTTCAAATGATGACTCCAGCTAAAAAACCTTCACCAATGCCCATTAAAAGGATGTCTGTTGAATCCCAAGACTCTGATGAACTAATGATGCAATTAGAGAAACTCTTTCAAGGGGAGGCCAATGATGATGACTTATTTGAAGGTGTTCTTTGTGACAAAATGGATTCAGTTCCAGATGATCAGCTGAAGAAACATAACCACATTGCGGAAAGCAATATGAATAATTCAAAACAGGATTCTGTTATAGAAAATCATTCTGCTCAGATTAAATTACTAGATGAGAGACTAGCTAGCTTAGCAGGGTTATTAGTGAGCAACGAAAATGTACCACAGAAGACTGAAATTCCTAAGAACAGAAAAACTGGTTCAAGTAAATGGTTATGTGAGGAATATTTTTTGAAGCAAAAGTTGTATGAATTGCTGGACCAAATTGGAGACACTGATAGAAAAAAACTAGAAAAGGTGTAGAAATTTTATACATATTTCAGTTAGTGCATTTACAATATAAAAATACACATCTCATGCTTTCCAAAACGTTGTAACATAATGTTAACGGTTTACTCATATAATAATTTTATGTGCATGTGCTCAATAGGAAACCTATTGACTTACAACTGCATTGACTTTTATCAACCACACACAACCACTATATAGCGGCAAGTGGGGCAAACAAAGGCAACAGTTGCATACATAATACTCAGGGGCATGCCGCTGCCTCCCTGCTTACAAAAAACCAAAAATAAATATGAAACTCAATAAAAAATGCCATATAACCATAAAACTCAAGTCACATAAATGGTTTGATTTTTATGCTCAGTTAATATAATATTTTTGGCTGTATTTTATTTGCAGATTAAAGAAAAATTTGTGCAACTGTTTGATTATGACAGTGATGATGAAGGGATTTTGTCACCTTTGGATGAGACACCAGAATTTATAGTCAGTTGCAAAGAGCGAATTGCGCCATGGGTTGTGAAGCTGCTGACGCCCTATTACATCAAAGGGCATATAAAGGGCAAAGGAATATTTAAAGCTTTAGCCAAACATCTGATCAGACTGATATATCAGTGTAGTCAATATCCAAGTATGTGTAATTTTCGAAATAAGTCATTCTTAACATTCTGTCTTATTTTCCTAATATAATATTATTTAAATTACAGAGGAATATGAAGTGACCAGTTTTGTGTCTGATTTCCTGAAAAACCACAGAACAATTAGGTGTGAGGCTGACTTCAAAGAATTCAGAATTGAGAATATCTAAGTGTGTATGTATGTATACTCTGTAGAACAGGGTTTGTGTGGCCTATTTATGTCCAAATAGTATTAAGATGTGTGAGTATCAGCACTAAAGTGCTTAAGACTGTTACTGTTTCACTCAAGGAGTTCAAAATTAAAATGATTGTGTATCTATTAAAAACTGTTTTATTTATAAAGCTAATTAAATTATTCACTTATCACTTTTTCTGCCTTTTAGATTCTGAATCACTTGTTTCAGTTGACTTTCGTTTTTCAACTTTAACAATCCAGGAGTGTAATGTTTTTTGTGTGTTTTTCTTATTTTTATCTTCTTCAGCTAATCTTTTATTACAATTTGTAGATTTATTTCTGGAATTGTTAACTGCTATTGAAACTTGGTGCCATGATAACAATTTTATAGGTTTGAGATAAGCCAGGGCCATGTCTGGTTTAACATTATCAATATCAAGCCATGCCTGTAATAAAAATATATTTTAATAATTGACAATAGTATAAATACAATATCTAGAAGTTAGTATAATAACATACCTTTATCTGCTCATCACTGTCTAGTATTGCAGGCATTCTGTGATGTAGCCAATCCATAGTGCTATTAGACTCCATTGTAATGACTGAGTATGAATAAATTATTGTTTCTTCATTCTGCCAGACATGATACAAACCTGCCATCTGTAGGAGGCGTATTCCTTTCCAACCAGTATCTTCATTAAAGTTATTGTTCCATGTATCAGGTTCATCAATCTGAAATTAATTTGGTTAAATGTTAATATTATCTATGACTAGCACTTCGCCCGCGACTTCGCTCGGATTTAGTAGGTACTCCACAAACTTCAAGTTTTGGAAAATTAACCACTATCCATTTAACGGTCTCAGGATCAGCCTACTATTCACCCCGTCAAGGGTTGATTATGTAAAAATTGTTAGATCTGTTTCAAATATCCAACTTTTAGTTTGTTCATTCCAATTTCCACGTAAATTGAAGTAAGTAATAATGTCCTCCCCTAACAACTTCATCACTCCTTTTCGCCTAGTTCGATCCGGCCCATCCCTAGCTGTCATCCCCCAGGGACGCCCTAAGCCGAGGCCCGTACCCCACAGGGGGTGTCCTTAGCGTTTAGTCGCTTTGTTTGTAAGTTTTTTTTTTAAGCCCTGGCTGGAGACTTTCATATTAATTAAGGCCACCACAGGCAAGCCCGCAGTCGACAACCCTATAGGTTGAACTGCGAGACGCCACTTACAAAAAAAACTCCTTTTCTTTTAAGGGGTTTATTTTAGAAAAATCCAAATATTTGTTATTCTATTTTTTTTTTTCAAATCATTAATGTTTCAACTTCATCAGACCCAAACCAGTAGGCATAGGCGTGCCTTAGTCTTCCTGACGCGGCCTAAGGGATCTCACCCCGACAGTAAAGACTAAGCTGTGGATCAGCGAAAATCTATGAAATGGCGGAATCTAAAACATATCTACCCCAGGATGGTACCACAAATCGTGGAAAATCCCTCCCTGAACACTGCTCCCTTGAGCAGAGCTCAGGCAGCCCCTCGGATTCTGGGGGGGGGCAAATTTAGCTCTAAACGTAATCTCACGCAACAGATCTTCCATAAGGGAATATTCATAAACAGACCTAGATCCAACTCCTACAGTGGCATGCCGTCGAAGGCCCCTGCAACTGACACACAAACCTCAGAGGCTTCGGACATGGAACATACTCAAATAAACGACACACAGAAATGGCAAGAAGAGAACAGCCGCAAGAGACTGAGAACCAGCCCCGAAATAACGTCACGAAGCCAGAAACAAACCAAACTGAGCTATTGGCTGGCGACACCAATACCAACATCAAATATGTTTGCGGAACTAGAAACCACTGAAGAACCAAAAGCTGTAGACCAAGTAACACGCCAAGGAATAAAACCACCACCTTTCTTTGTTGACAAGGTCAGCAATATCCAGCCCCTAACAAAAATGCTATAAGACGTGGCTCACGAAGATTACGAAATTAAAATCTTACAAGGTGAAAAAGTCAAAATCCAGGCTAAAACCCCAGAGTCATACTCGACTATCTACAAAGAACTCAAAAGCAGGAACACTGAGTTCTTCACATACCAACCTAATCGCGAGAAAAACTTCAGAGTAGTCCTAAAACGCATGCATCCTTCAACTGACATAGAACAAATAAAACAAGCCTTAGAGGAACTACACCATAAACCAAACAACATTTGGAACGTCAAAAACAGCAGAACAAAAAACCCCTACCAATGTTTTTCCTAGACTTGCAACCAAGTGCTAACAATAAGGATATCTATAGCATTAGATCACTCCTTAATTGTCGTATAGAAATTGAACCACCAAGACCTAAACGAACGATTCCTCAATGCTCTAACTGCCAACAATATGGTCATACGCAAAAGTACTGCCACAGACAACCAAGTTGTGTGAAATGTGCTGGACAACACCACACTATAAACTGTCCGAGAAAAGAACGTTCCGAAAAAGTGAAATGCATTCTTTGCGAAGGCAACCATCCTGCCAACTACATGGGCTGCATTGTCTACAAAGAGTTACAAAAAATAAAATATCCCGTCTTGCAATCCAACAACCGAAAGTCCAAAATCTCAGAAAATGTAATCAAAGTAAGTCAAAGAAACGCTGTGCCTAATACAGGAAAGTCATATGCAACAGCAGTAAAAAATGGTCAAAAACCAGATTCAAAAAAAGATAATACTACCGAACTACACATGACGGATATTCTTCATACCTTTAATAGCTCAATACAGACCCTTATGAACCAAATGCTCACAATAACTCAGATGCTAACAGAACTCATGTCGAAGATTTCAACACATTCTCATCCATAAAAATATGTGTCTGGAATGCCAACGGCCTGTCAAACCACTCAAATGAGTTAAAATTTTTCTTAAAAACATAAAGTAGACATTATGCTAATTTCGGAAACTCACTTTTCAAAATCCCCAACTACATATTATACCATACGATGCACCCAGATGGTAAAGCACACGGTGGATCAGCTATTCTCATCAGATCCAACATAAAATATGACCAATCAGAATCATACCAAAAGGACTATATTCAAGCCACGAGTATAGTTGTGTACAACTGGATAAGTACTGTTACAATATCAGCGCTTGACTGCCCACCAAGACACTATTAAAGAAGAACAATTCAATGATTACTTCAAATCTCTTGGCAATCGTTTCATAGCAGTGGGCGATTACAATGCCAAACACACGTTCTGGGGCTCCAGATTAACCCTACCAAGAGGCCGCGAACTTTTCAAGACCGTACAGGCAGGCACTACGAACGTAATCACAACAGGACAACCCACATACTGGCCTTCTGACAAAAGTAAAATACCAGACATCATTGACTTTTGTATCACCAAAGGTATAGCAAAAAACAAAATTTCTTGCTATAGTTGCTGGGATCTATCATCGGATCACTCTCCTATTTTTATGAAAATTGGGGCGAATGTTACAGAAACAACCAAAAAATGTACATTGCACAATAAAAGGACTAACTGGGACCTGTTCCGTACTCTCATAGATGAAGCTCTCGGCCCACCAATTGCACTCCAAACGAAAAACGACATTGCAAATGCTATTGATTTTTTTACCATTAGCATTCAGAGTGCGGCTTGGAATTCGACTCCAACTCGGACTTGATTCTTTGATATGAAAAGACATAAAAAATGCAGCAAACCACATATTTGGAGACCATAGTAATTGCTATGCTTACTTTTGCAACCCAGAAAAATACAAAAACCGGCCAAGTGCGAGTCGGACTCGCGCACGAAGGGTTCCTTACCATTATCTATAAAAACGGAAAAATATCACGTTTGTTGTATGGTAGCCCCCCTTAAATATTTGTTTTTTTTTATTATTTATTTTTAAAGTATATCTAATATTCTGTGAATATTTCAAGCGACTACCTGTTGCCGTTATCAATATCGAGCAAAACCGAGCAAAAAAATCAAGTTTGTTGTATGGGAGCCCCCTTAAATATCTATTTTATTCTGTTTTTTAGTATTTTTTTTAAAGCGGCAACAGAAATACATCATCTGTGAAAATTTAAACCGTCTAACTATCACGGTTCATGAGATACAGCTTGGTGACAGACGGACAGAGAAGTCTCAGTAATAGTGTCCCATTTAACCCTTTGGGTACGGAACCCTAAAAAGAACTCGAATTTGGTTCCAGATCTGCAAAAAAGCGGTTTATGGACTAATATCCAGAATCACGCATAACATTTAGCGTCAAATGCAGAAAGTCTCATACTGGACGTGACAAATAATACGGTTGAACAATTTAACAATGCTATTGCAAAATTTATTGGTAGGAAACAAGTAAATCCAAAACCAGAGGGTCCTATCAAGCACGATGCTTTGGCGCGGTCACATTGTGGAACAGCGACTTGGCTATACACTCGTGTTTGTCGAAAAAAATTCAAGGTTCAGCCCTGGAGTACATACTAAGAAATTTATTGAAAGGAAAAGACGATCGAAACAGAAAAGAGAAAACTACCGAAAGAGAAAACTTTCGTTTGGCCAGAATGAAACAAGCAAAAGACGAAAGGTTACTGGGCCTCATGACAATTATGGTCGGCTAGAATTGGAGCCAGACATGCCTGCAGAAATATTTGAGGACAAGAAAAATATTTTTCTTTCTGATTTAAAACTTACAGAGGTAAGTGCCAAAGAGGTCGAAAAAAATACAATTGGCCAGAGTGAAAATGAGCTGTGTGCAATGGAAAGGTGCAAGCGTATCACTTTGGTAAAATATGTAAGCTTCGGAGAAAACCCTTCCTTGCAGGATTATTAAAATCCTTATTGTATTCGCAATTCAAATTCACTCCTGCGACTAATTATGGAAAGGAGAAAGAAGACGAAGCCATTAACCAATTTTCAGAGAAAACTGGCTTGTCCGTTGTCAAGTGCGAGTTGTTCGTTGACAATACTAAAAGTTTTCTATCTACAAGTCCTGATGAACTTATAAATGAAGATTCCACTATCCTAGGTTCCTTTCTAGGTTAAATGCCCATAAAAGATTGCGGAGATGACTCCACAAGAAGGAATACAAAATAAACTAATCGACAGCTGTANTTGCAGCTGTATATTTCAGAATAACACATTAAAATTGAAAAGAAATCAGAACTATTACTATCAAGTCCAAGGCCAGTTACATGTAACACGTCGAAAGTATTTGATAAGAAACAAAAATTTTGTTTGCATGATACTGAGTATATTCCAATCGAACGAACGCAAATCAGCAGACAGGACGTAAGGTGACCGAACAATTCAGTACATCACACCCATCAGCGATTCGCTTTCACTAACGTTCGTTTGTTCGTTCGGTTCCTGGACCTTGGCTTAATTTAGCTGTTTTAACTTGTGACAGTGCAATCGCAACTGCACTTTGCAGTTCTCATGCATGCTTAGAAGTAAGTTATACTCACACGAGAGAAAGAGTGGAACTCTCTGCCTGCGTATGTGTTTCCGAACGCATAGGTACAACCCTAATCTCTTCAAAATTAGAGTGAACAGGCTTCTTCTAGGTAAGCTTGCTCCATCGTCGACTTTGTCTCTGTCATCTATGACCTAGACTAGAGTCAAGAGCAAACTCACCTCAAATAAAAAAAAATAAATACAAAAATCGACATCGGTGTATATCACTAGAGTATCGATAAAAAATATTGACAATTGCCACTTCCCTACTAGTGTACGTATAAGTCTTACCCTCCCTCACCCCCAACCTTCCCCCGTAAAGTGCGAATGGGACAACTGCAGCTCAGGCTGATTTTACCTACAAAAATCTTGACAAAAAGGCGCTTCGTATTCTGCTGTTTTCTCCTCCAAAACTGGACTGATCTGAAAAATTCTTATTTCAAAATTTAGTGGAAAAGTATATCTATGCTTCTATTTTTTTCTTTTTTGATAAAAACCTTTTAAATTTGTCTGATAGTCGTCTGAACATTTTAATTTTTATTTTACAACGGTAAAAAAAGGCTTGTTTTTCAGATTTTTGGAGGGGATATTTCTTTTTGTGATTATGTTTTGGAAAAAAGGAAAAAATAGGGGCACGCACTAGGTTGACCTATATTTTTAGGAAAAATTTCGTTGTTCTAGAAGCATTATCCACGAAGAAAACAGCGGAATGCGTTTGTATGGAGAAAGGCCCACTAGAGTCCCCTTTTAAGTACATCCTTGACCAAGATCAAAACGCTGGATTCCAAGCATACCTTGAGGATCTTGATGCCACCTCAGATACTGATTATTCTCTCTGGAAAGCAACAAGAAACATTAAGCGACCGGCATCAACGTTCCCACCCCTGAGAAAGGTAGATAATTATTGGGCACGTAGTGACCAAGAGAAAGCCAATACGTTTGTTGAGCACCTATCAAATGTTTTCCAACCTCATCCCTATGAAGGCCCACCTGAACACGAGAAGACAGTTACAGAATACCTGAAAGCCTCAAAAACAGATGAACATTCGCCTATGAGATTTACAACGAAAGATGTCAAAAAAGTAATAGAAAAAGCCAACTCGAAAGAAAAGTCCAGGGTACGACCTTATTACCAATAAAATCCTACAAGAACTACCTGACTCTGGGATAACAATGATTACTGAAATATATAACGCCATAGCTAGACTTCAATATATTCCTCCGCAGTGGAAAGTTGCACAAATAATCATGTTGCAAAAACCAGATAAAAAAGCTGAGGATCCAAAGTATATGACTTTACGGCCAATAAGTTTGTTACCCATACCGTCAAAGATACTCGAAACGCTGATACTACAACATATTATGCCTTTAGTTGAACAACAAGGACTGATACCTGACCACCAATTCGGTTTTCGTCAAAAGCACGCCACCATAGACCAAGTGCACAGGTTAATAAACGAAATAGACAAGTCCTTTGAAGATAAAAAGTATTGCGCGAGTGTCTTTCTTGACATATCACAAGCCTTTGATAGAGTATGGCATGAAGGATTACTATTCAAGACAAAATCTTTGTTCCCCAACTACGTCTATAACATATTGAAATCCTTCTTAGAAAACAGATATTTCCTGGTCAACCATGGTGAGGCTTTCTCAGGCCTTTATAATACCAATGCTGGAGTCCCTCAAGGTAGCGTCTTAGGACCGATACTCTACTTGATCTATACCTCAGACCTACCAACATCAGACTGCATAACAACTGGAACCTTTGCAGATGACACAGCAATTTTGTCCTCTCATGAGGACCCATCAATTGCCTCGAAAATTCTACAGAAAGGAATAGAAAACATCTCAAACTGGCTCAAGAAGTGGCGAATAAAGGCAAACGAAACTAAGTCCGTAAATGTTACCTTCACTTTGAAAAAAGGTACATGTCCACCGGTAACGCTCAACAATCTCGAGATTCCCCGAGCAGACCATGTGAGGTATTTAGGCTTACACCTGGACAAACGACTAACTTGGCAAAAAACATATCTTCACCAAACGAAAACAATTGGGATTGCAAATACGGAAATACTATTGGTTAATAGGGCGCCGGTCACAACTATTAATTTGCAATAAACTTCTTTTGTACAAAGCAATACTAAAACCAATCTGGACCTATGGTATCCAATTATGGGGGACAGCCTCTCACTCCAACATTGAAATAGTACATAGATTCCAGAACAAAATGCTGCAAATGATAACCAATGCTCCCTGGTATGTGACAAACGAACAGCTGCATCACAACCTTCAAGTACATACTGTCAAACAAGAAATTCTATGACATACAAAAACCTACAAAGAGAGGATCACAAACCACCCAAACCGCTTAGCAAAAGTCTTGATGAAGGAAAACCACGCACCTCGTAGACTAAAACGAAAAATGCCCCAGGACATACTTAAATCACAATAAAGTAAAGTAGGATGTGACCCAGGTCATATTCCGAGCACGCCATTACAGACCCTGACCAACCAGCTACTAAATGTCCCAGTGTGTGACAGAACGTAGTGTTTAAATAAATTAAAAAAAAAAAAAACTTCATCAGACCCAGCATTAAGATTCTCCCCAGTTCGCTCAAACCGCAACGTTTTTGTTACTTAGAGCATTTTTATACCAGTCATAACTTTGAAATAATAATATAATCCCGGACCGCTCAGGACCGGGATGGTTCGATCTTTGGGGGAGGCTTACGTTCAGCAGTGGACGGCAATTGGCTGATATGATGATAACTTTGAAATGAAAGGTCCGATTTGAATAATTTAAAGTGTGATTTACATGTACATAATCAAACTTAATTATCAAACCATTTAAATGGATAAGGATCAATATCTTGATTTCAAAAACATCACTTTTTCTTTCCAACTGGGCTTTAATTGAATAATTTAAATTTTTTGTTAATTCTGAATCGAATTAACAAAAAATTGTGACTTAACCATGATAGTTACACCGTACAGCCTCGCGGACTTTTTTCTAGGTAATAATGAGTACTTTAATTATGTAGTACATTATTTTTATGTATCATCAATAGTTTTTGCAGCCCAAGCGATGAAAGACATTTTATGACAATTTTTTTACACCTTGGGTTACATTATTCAAGTTTTAGTAGGGGTGTCTAATTATTTCTGGAATTAAATATAGCCTATGTTACTTCGTGAAGATGTATGTAAGATGCGCAAAAGTATTTTTAGCTCTGCTCCACGTATATTTAATAATATTCCAAGGCCTATAAGAGAAATTACTGAAATAAAAGCATTTAAGAAGAAACTCCATGAACTGTTAGTGAGCAAATGTTATTACTCTATAAAAGACTTTTTTGATGACAAATCACTATTAAAATACAATCTGCCTGAGTCATGATGCGTTCTGTGTAGATTCATATAATATAATAATAATGATTAACAAAAATTCAAGAATTTAATATATTGCAATGTATTACATTATTGTTGACATGCATGCACGAGTAAACTCATTGGAGACTTACCTACATTCTATTGTACGCCCTAAGGGTAGGACATAGCTGGTCCTTAACATTTAAATAACACCATCTGTATTATGTACCTATGATCCACAATAAAGATGATTTGATT
>NDFZ01005491.1:37433-64713 GCA_002192655.3 Mamestra configurata
AAAAAAAAAAAAAAAAAAAAAAAAAATAATGTAGCTTTCTAACGGTGAAAGAATTTTTAAGATCGGTTCAGTAGTTTTTGAGCCAAATCGTAACAAACAAACAAACAAATCTTTCCTTTTTATAATATTAGTTTAGGTATAAAAATAAATGTGGTATGAGTAAGTGAAACTGTGCATTAGCACCACACATTACTCAGTTCCTCATCTACTCAGACAAAATTATTGCTTAGACTAGAGAGTGAGTTACCCTCACGCAGCAAAAAAGCAAGCTATTCTAACTTTATAAGACCCAGTTAGTGTCAGAACAAATGTACTGTTATTTATATTTATGGTATGTTATTTAATCTTTTGCATGCCACGGTCCGCTATGCTATAATATAATAACGCCAGAGCATAAACGCATTGGTGTGCCCCGAGGCCAAACCACAAATTCGTTGGCTCTCGCCGAAAGTGGCGTATTAGGCACTTTTCATTTGTCGGCTATAGCAGACCGTGGCGGTCAAAAGGTTATAATTATATACCTTAATACCATCATCTTGTGGAGCATAAATGTAATATGGCTGTTTGACTTTAGACATCTTGTTGATTGTCTGCCACTCATAGAATCCCTCAGCAACTATTACACATCTACCTCCATTATTTAATATAGGACTGTATAGTTTCGAACTATTTATATTTTCGATACGGCAGTTGTTGGTACTTAAATTGTGAGTTTTGTAGTCAGCCTGCAAAAAATAGATTGATTAATTTCAATATGAATTTCGGTTTTTTTTTCTGTATGAAAAAGTCATTTCAAATAACTTAATAGTACCTTGTGCCATGGTGGAATAATTCCCCACATCATTGGTTTAAGAACTCTATCGGATTGAGCGACGTTTCGGAATCTGCTGGAAGAAATGATCACGGGAGTCACATCTGTTGGGGCGATGTTGTACGAAGGTGTATAGTCCTTGCCCGCGTTGAATTCTGGCAGCCAGTCGGGTTTGGTGTAGAAATTATCATCTCTCGACTTGTAACTACAAGCGCATTGAACTTTTTCTTTGTTTAATGACCTGAAAAACATTTACAACAGCTATCATGCATTCTTCCACGAAAAATCATAGTTTTAGTCATTATTATAGAATAAAATAGTTGCTACGCACAATCCAGTACGGCCACACATTATATGACAATACTATGAGATTATAAAGTAAATTAGTATTTTTCTTCGACCTATTTAAAATAATTGTTTTGTTGGTAAACACTACAATAGAAACAACCTATTGTAAACAATCAAAAAATAGTAATGTGATTTTTGCCGTGACCTGACGGCGACGGCGACGTTGACAGTTCGAAGCACAATATTTTATTTTTTAATTACCCCGAAGAGAAGGCTTTTGACCATATTGTATGGACGTAAGAGTCCTTTTCTTGTGTTTTGCATTAGAATGCGGATGTAACATATTTTAATATTTTTTGGAGTCTCTGGTAACAAATATATCGATTCGGCCTTCTCGGCAAGTTTCGAGTGAGGTAGTCAATACTACAATAAAATTCTCAGCTCAACTTTACCGAGATCACGCCTGTTTTAATTAATCCACATATTTTCCAGGTTCGTGGACACTTGAGGCACAAAACTACACCAATTTACATCACAATATAAACTAGGAATCAATTTACGAATAATTAACACAGCCGGTAAACTTCACTCGAGAAAATCCCGCCAAAAATTCCGCACAGAATAGGACTGCGGAGCCAGGGACCGATATCGATACTCGAAGAATACCGATATTTTTAAGAAAATACCGATAACACTATCGATATTTGGGATAAATACTGGTATTTTATGTCAGTAATTTGAGTAGTGATATAAAATATCGATAATTATATCAATACTCAGTACCGATATCAGGCTACAATGTGACGTCACAGAATCTTTATTGATGATTCCTAAGTAAATACATATTTATTACAGTCGCGAATCATATTTTGATCAAGCTACAACCTGACACTGACCTGCAAATCGCAAAAACGCAAGAAAATTTAATAATATCGGTATTATATCGATACTTAAGTACAGATATTTATAGCGATATTTTAGTATCGGTTATCCAAATTATATCGGTATTCAGTCCCTGTGCGGAGCGTCGCCAAGTCGCCACACAAACACTGAAGATCGGAGCCTCCACTTGAAGAGGTTATCTTTATTGCGACCGACCCGAGTGCGGAATCTATTTAGGGTTTTCCAGGTCGGCCACACGGCAGCATATTCCCAGGTGGGAGGTTCTCCAAGGGCCTGATGAAATAATCAGGTTTGAGCTTCTCTCGCCAAAGTCACTCACGCATTCAAGAAAACTTCTTCGGCTTTTTAGTCTTTGGGGCACTAAGCTGTAATTGTGCATTGGGTGGCGTGAGTCGTTTTTTTTAATTTCCATTCAGCTTGCTATAGACCTGCGAATTTCTGGGGGTGGAATGCTGATTAATGGATAGGTACAGTATTCGTACTAGATTCCGTTTAAGGCAACCAGTGGTTATCCGGCACGTCTCATTTAGAACTGTACCCACTAATTTGGTGTGGACAGAGCGGTTCCATACTGGACTTGCATATTCACCGGCGAAGAAACAAAGCGTCATTCCAGTAGTTCGCAGGACTTGAGGAGACGCCCCCATCTAGTGAACGTTAGGCGGCGAAGCAAGTTGTTTCGTGTGTGAACTTTTTGTTTCATATTTTCGCAGTTTTTCCTGTAGTTAAGGGACGTCCAAAGTGATGCCGAGGTATTTTGGGTAAGGACTATGGATGATTTGTCTATGGTTTATTTGACTTGACGTAATCTCGCAAAAAATATATCTGTGGTAATCGTTATCACAAAAAATTGTGGTAGGTTTTGGTGTGGATTGGATTTTAGATTTCTATTCTTCAGAAAACAAAATAAGAATAAGCTTTTAGTCTAAGACAGTCGAACTTTTCTTACCTTCAAGCATTTAGTGTGAAAATTAAAAATATTGACATGAACATTCCGACCATGGAATTCTTTAGTGAATAAGTTCTCATGGAGTGTCGATATCCTTCTATTTTTTTCGAAAATATGTGGAAATATGTTACACGACGTTTTCGGGATACTTTGGAACGGGGTGCAAATGATTTTGGTCGGTGCAGTTCCACCGTAGTCAACAATGGTGCCGTCACCATCGACGAAAAAAATGAAGGCCTACCTGGTCCACCTTGTAAGTGGCTTTCATTGCGCAAAACTAAATCGCACCAGAACGACAACGGCACAAATGCTCCGAAATGGAGCTTCGAGCACCGAGACAAAAATTGGATGGGTGCCATAACATGGGTATGTTTGTATTTGGCAGATTTATTTTTATCACTGATATAATACTATTATCTTGAACAATACGTTTGACAATTTGGTATGATAGTATAGTTTTTTGGGTTGTTTCTTAGTCCTTCTATGCCATTATTAGGTGAACCCAAAAGTTAGTATGGTATTTTGAAATGGGTTTGCAATATCATGCAATAATAGATAAACATTTGCACAGGGTCCTACACATTGGTAGTGTTACTGCTGAGTGCTGTGTGAATGAGATTCATAAAAACTCAATCAAAATGCTATGAAATCAAATAAAATACCTTGAAAATATTGCAGAGTTAGTTTACAAACAGTTAAGTGATTTTAATTGTTGTTTTAACTAACTTTTAACTATTTTAATTGTCGTGTTAAACTCCCATGTTAAACAGCATGGGAGTTTTGTAAAAATTCCATGCAAAACAGCATGGGGGTAGACAGAACAAGATGATTTATTGATTGTAAAACATCAATACTCTATTACCACTGTTATCTGCATAGGCTCTAATTGGGCTGATAGAGGGTTATGATAAGCTTTTAGAGGGCTGAGAGCATAAGGTAAAGATGATTAAGAGCCGGGGAGGGGAATGATTGCTTTTCAAAGGCTAGGTTTTGATTAATATGCTACAGACTCAGCAGCAAACCAAAAGAGTAATTAACAGTGTCTTCACTGAGATTACTTATAGAAACTGACAATCCTAATTTTGTAAAATGTGTGCTGTGCATGAAAGCAAATAAATAAATAATCAAAATAAGTAGCATATTAACTTAATATTTTCTTTCTAGGAAAATGGCTTTAATAAATTGCATGAAAGCAATGAGAAGAATGCCGGTCCTCCTTGTAAGTGGCTTTTTCACAAAGGCTCTGAATTGCAGCAGAATGAAAGTGGCACAAATGATATGAAATGGAGTTTTGATGACCACCAAGACAAAACTTGGATGAATACCAAACCATGGGTATGTTTGGCAATATAATTTTTCATAATAATTGGAAAATTAAGTTGTTCCTAATGATAATAATATGTCTTAAATATGAATAAATAAATAAAATAAAAAATTTGCCTCAGTTGCATTAGCCTCTCCTTGAAAATAAGCTCAAATTTAGCTAGCTAATCTTAAGATTATTTCTACACCCATCCTTGAACATAACATATATAAGTTATCATAACACATATTTATTCCCTTGCTTGTATAAAATCTTATTTGTTATTTTCTAGGAAAATGGCATTAAAAATTTTAATGAAAACAATGAGAAAAATGCCAGACCACCCAGTAAGTGGCTTTCTCTTCGCCAATGTTCTGAAAATGGCGAAAATAGCCGAGAATGGAGCATTGAACGCAGAGAAAGAACTTGGATGGATGGCAAACCATGGGTACGTTTGTATATGGCATTATTCATTATAACATACATCATAATAATGGAAAGATAAAGTCAATCATTATTTTAGAAGGGATATTTGCTGAGATATGTCATGCAAAAGTTTTAAAATGTATCAAATCATATTCATGGTGTCTCAACTATGTTTCAAATGTTCATCCTATGATTGAAGAAGTGCTTATAAACGTCATTGAAATAAATAAATTGAATATTTCTAGGGTCATTGCATGAAGAAACGATTTGAAAATACTGAAAGAAAAGCTGGCCCACCATGTAAGTTTCGTTCATTTCGTCGCTGTAAATCATTGGAGAATGACAATGGCACAAATGACAAGAAATGGGGAGTCCAAGAGAGACAAAGGGCTTGGATGGAAGATAAATCATCGGTATGTTTGTATTGGTTCTTTTAACTTCTTACTGATAACTCATAAATGAATAAAATACAAAAAAAAAATGTTTTGTTTTAGTATAATTGTGTGAATAAACATAAAGATGATAAAAATGCCAAACAACCGAGTATGTGGATCCGCAAATACTGTAAGTCATACCATAACGATGATGGTACAAATGGCAAGAAATGGAGCTTTCAACACCTGAACCGGACCTGGATGGATGCCATTACATGGGTATGTTTCTATTTTTCGGGATTAAGTTGCCAGTGATATGATCCTACTGAATTATCCATTTATTCAATGATTTGTGCATCCTTTTACAGAGTGGTGTAGCAGTTTTGGGATGGTACACTAGTCAACTCATTCATTTTAAACTGAAACAGCATTGCAAACTCCATGAGACAAAATGTCTTCCAGTAAACAACTTACTTACATCCATCTACCCATATATAACAGACATGAATAAAAATGATTTTTACGTTGATTCAATTTCCAAAATTGGAAAAATGTTTTCTGATTTTACTCCTACTGTATATTTGATGGCGAATGATCAAAGTGAGAGTCTAAAAGTCAAAAACAATGTAACTGGAAAATTGTCTAGTACTGTAACTAATTTGTCTAGCAATGTAACTGGAAATTTGTCCAGCAATGTGTCTGAACATATCACTGGTAATTCATCTGGTAGATCTGGACACAGTGCACAAACTCACCCCCATAGTCCTACAATCTCGCCAAGCATTGACACCTCAGATGATGACTTGGGAGGGGTGTTGAATTCTATTGAAAACAGACTTGGTCTAGCTTCCATTGAGAATGGACAGTACCAAGATGGACTTAGTTTACTAAGGTATGGAAATATTTAACACACAAATATAAAGTATTCAAAATTATATTAATGTTATTAAACTGATTTGTATTGCTTTCTAGGTCTGCAGCAGAACGGAATCATGCACCAGCCATTTACAACTTAGGGTTGTGCTATGAAAAGGGCTTAGGAGTAACTGCTAATGAAAAGACTGTAAGTAAACCTTAATATTTGAGGAGCATCCAGTAGTTTTAATTATTTGGTATTGATCTGTTGTTTCCTAAATATAAGTATAATTATAAATATCATGTATAACAAGAATCTGTAGCAAAATTATACATTGTTTTTTTTATGTAAGAGATATTGCGCTAAATTATCTTATCCCAAGATTTTCTTATCCAAAGTTCAACAGTCTGAGTCAGAGACACTGCGAAATAATGATAATTAGTTTTATAAAAAAAATATTTTGAATGTCAAGGTTACTTAGAATGTATATCTAGTTTTAGATCAACCACAGTTGGGTTACACACTTGGTCACATTTCCATGGTTACTCACATGCAGCCTCAGTTTTTGCAGCACCATTCAATTAAATCAAAATGTGAAAAATTCCAGGCCATGGAGTTATACAAGTCTGCAGCTGCATTGGATCACCCTGAGGCCCTTTACAACCTCGGCATTTTCTACGGCCAGGGCCGAGGCGGGCTTAAGGCTGACCAGGAGACTGCGGTCCGACTGCTGCGCCTCGCCGCCGTACAGGGACAACAGGATGCTATTGACGCTCTAAAATACCTCGACGTGAGCATCTCTGAGCCTAGGCACAAAGACGTCAACTCCTGGACTTATCAAGAACAAACGCAATTTTCTTCGAGTCACAATATTGTTCCTACGCAAAGCAAACTGTTTATCGACAATGTAAACTTTCTGCAGGCTAGAGTTTGAAGCTACTTGTGAGTGTGTGGATTTTTTTATATTATAAGATGGTGGTGGTTGATGCACCTTGAAATAGTCGCTAAGCTACAAAACGCGCAAAGCGTGTGAATATGCCATGTAATATAATTATATGGTCCCTTCAAAGGTGATTCTGATTTTTAAATGATGGAGTGCTTATCTTTTTTTTTCATTATTTTGTATATTGCTTTTATTGTCTTCATTTTTTTTTAATGGATAGTATCAACTTAAAATCGTAAGCAAATTATATTTTAACACCGTAAAAACTTTTACAGTTCACTTATTAGATAAGTTGCACATAAAGGGATGTAAAGAATAATGTACCGCTCGAAGTTCTCCAAACAAAATTTATGTTCAAAATTAGGATAGGTACTTTCTTTTGTAATGGGTCATTATGACTTTACAAACGTTAAGTCACATGATCTTCTGCTCCTTGTGCTCCTACCGCGCACCGGCCAGGTAGCCAATGCTGCCCTGTGGTATGCCAAAAAATCTGCATCGCAAATTTAGCTTATGGAACAACACCACGTAACTCGAAACGAGTACCTACAAAAACATTAAAATTTGAAATGTACCTACTTATAAAAAACTTGTAGGTACTTATGTTTATAAGTGATGCACCGTTTTTTTTTTATTATTTTTCAATAAAGTAGCTGTTATTTCAGTTTACTGAGTTATTTTATGCTTATATAATGTAGAAAAAATGTTCAAATGATTCTGTCAAGTTTCTTTACATTTATGGTGAAATTATTTTTAAAACTCAAAAAAGAAATTCTGCACCATCACATTTAAAAAAAATGTGAGCTTTATTTTGGCTTTTTTTAATATAAAAGGATAGTTAAGTATACTGACGTGCCATCTGCTACACAACTAATCCTTTAATATGATAACGTGCCTGTATTAGAATCACCTGAAAACTTCAGTTTTCGTCTCAAAGCACCACTTTAAAATCAGATGACAGGAAAACTGTTCGTGTCTCAATAATTCTAATTTCAGTTCTATGATACTTTAAGCATGTTCTTAACATAATTAGTTAAAAAAATCTTGTGACACACAAAAAGTGTTTTTTTGTTGTTCTCATGGTGCTAGCTAGTCATTATTATTGATTATAATAACTACTTGTAAACATGTTATGCTATTGGTCGATTTTTAAATTTAATGTTACTAACTGCTAACCTAACACTATTGGTGCTTAACTTTTTCTTCTTCTCTAACGCCGGCACAGGAATAGCTCATGCAGCTTTTAAGAAAAGATCGATTAAGTTAGCCAGCCGTCTGGGTCGCCGGGCTGTTGCCCAGGGTACATCAGACGTGCTCGAGTATCAAAAGTGATCTCGGTTGAAAGTCAACTTAACCACGAATAAAACCTTTCAGTGCTATCAATCCTCTAGAGCTTGCCAAATTATTCTAAAGTCCCCGAAAAAGTAATCTGGTGTTGTTCCATGTTTAAATTAAATGTTGATACCTACACCTTATTTTCAATTTCTAAGTTTTGAATTAAAGCTTCCCAAAAAATATCCGCCTATTTGTAAAGGGATACTCGGACAACAATAAGACTTCCTTGTTTGTTGTTTGTCGAATTGTCTTGTTTACTTCAATTTATTTGCGATTGTACCCCAAAAATGGTGAAACAAAATTCTATATTTTGTGTAACTATCCAAACTGAGACGAAGTTACAGCTTCAGTATTTACTTATAATCAGTGATATGTAATTAAATAAATTAAGTATACAAGTTATAATTTTGCAGTGTTTCATTCTAATCTAGTACAACTGATCCCCTAAACATTTTTGTGCCAATCAGTGGCGTAGCATGTCCCAAGAACATGCGCCCCTTTGGACATGCTACGCCACTGATTGCCGTGTAACAACCTTTTTGGGGAGGCTATTTTTACCCGACTTTAATTTCGGAAGTCGGTGTTTATCGTTTTTTGACACCGACTTCCGAAATTAAAGTTATTTAATACTTTGTAGTGTTTTTATTTGGAAGTCGGTTGCATTGTTTTGTAGTTAAGTTTTATTTTCCACAACTAAGTGACCATTTTCATGAGTGGTTGCACTATTTGCCGTTAAGCAATTACTTTGAGTGCCTTCACAGTCCAAGTCCAGTCCAGCTCATAGTTAAATAGGTTATCTATTTATTTATTTGATATATTTAACAATTTATGTACACACACTTAATATAAAAGATAAGAAGGAAAAAGAAAAATAGGTATAAAGGTGATAGGTAGGTACTCATTTCTATAGAAATCTCTTCCAGCATACCTGCGAAAGGAAAGGATAGTCGAGTAAAAAAGATGTAGACATCGTGTGTAAAAGTTATGCGTAGATAAAGTTCATACAATATAATGATATCATAATATTATAAGATAAATAATCAAACATAGGCTCTGCGAACTTTAGCGCATGTACACTCGCGAAGAAAACTGATAGGTATTGTCATTTTTTTTATATACGAATAAAATTTCCCTATTACCTTCGATCAATGATAATACTAGATAAAGGATAAGGAACAAAAATAAGTCGCACGAACGCGAACACGCACTGCGGCATTTCCACGTTTTAATGTTGGCTATGACTCTTAAATAAACTTTATCTACATCTTTTACGCCTTCTTCTTTTTCTTTTTTCATATACTGCGTTAAATCGTAAATAATTTTTCTCGCCTGGCGATTTAACACAGTATTATGTTTTGGTGGCATATTTGGCGTATAATATAAGTGCCAATTGACACTTGCAAATAACACAAACAAAACAAACTTAACACTAAACAAAAAAAAACTTAACAAAAAAAATAACAATGAAAAACAATAACAGCGAAAGCTTTTATAACCGACTGTGCTCAAGACAAGAGATAGCGACACGAACACGACACCAATGCTAACGTGTGACTGAGACATATTACCGTGTACCGAGCATTGCCGAATAAGCACGAAGTAACCAAAAAGGGATGTCCAATACGCGTGCCTGAGGGTGTTGTTTGATCGATTTACATTCAAATCGATTGAAATTAAGTCATAAAAATATATTTGTTTTCAATTTTATAAGGAGGTTTTAGATTTTCTCAAACAGTCGTTACTCAAGTAGACGTTAATAGATAACTGATATTTAAGTAAATCATGTCTTTCAACTAAGAAAATAAAATTTTATTAGTTTTTTTTATTTAAATTGAAATCTCGTTTATTAACTACAAAATTCACTAATATTTGTAAATCTATTTCGTTTAATATGTTATTTAAACAAAAATCAATAACTTCTAAATAAAACTAATCGATTACGATATTTGATTGAATAAAGTGTCGATTGTGTTTACTTATGGTCAATCTCTAGCCTAGACCACCGCCCCCCGTACGTCGCCTCATGCCACCATTTTGTTCCTAAAAAAAGTCATTGCGCGGCCTTCTGCGCGAAGTTCGGACTCGCCAAGATACGTCGGCCGTATTGTACCTATATGCAACTATGACGGGAAGGAAAGATAGTGTTCTTTCACTCTTTTAAAAAACTGAAAGAGTTTTGCAGTCCCTGCATTCCACAAAATATGTACCGCGTGCGCGGTAAAGGAGTAGGAGTAAAAGTCGGTAGAGTAGGGAGGGGATTTAAGGATATTTTTAAGATGCGACCTGCAAGGCGCATCAGAAGGACGGGAGTAGGAGAAACTTTCCCGAAGGTAGGATGGCGTTAATGGTTGTGAAGGATGATAAATAGCAAACACAACATTTGAGAGTTCCTACGAAGTCGAATAGAGAGCCACTTGAGTACCTATACCTTGCGAAATCTTGAAACATGATCATATTTTTTAAGGTTAAACACAAAACGAGTACAAATATTATGCAAACGCTCAAGTTTAAAAGCCCCTCGATGGCATCCAAACAACAGGCATCAGCGTAGTCTATGATGGGCAGAATGAGGGTTTGGGCAAGGCAAATTTTGGTGTTCAAGGATAAAAAGCTCTGGAGGCACTTCAGTGAATGGAATGTGTACTGGACCTTGCGACTGACTTCAGCGTCATGGCTAGTCCACGATAAATAGGAGTCCATGATCACCCCCAGGTTTTTAGCTGTCTTTGCGTATTCAATCTATATTCCATTCAGCCAGAGTGGAGAAAGCGTCGCAATATCCAGCCTGTTCCGCATATACCTACCGCCAATAACCAAGGCTTGAGACTTCTTGGGACTGATTTCCAGCCCAAACGACCGCGACCATTCAGCAATTAACCTGAGGTCACGGTTCACGGTGGACACAGCGGCTTCCGCTTCTTGCCTTGGAAAATGGAGATCAAGCTGCTAAAGAAACACCAAAATCACAGCTCCTTGATCATAGTTCTTGTATTGTGGGTGCCCGCCGTCTTCTTGTAAGTCCGCACCATTTGCGCGACTATATGAAAAAACAATCACGGGGTTAGTTTGAGAAGTTTTACTTTACCCTACTGAAATCATGCGCAATGCAATTTCTCCTCGTATACCCTATCAAAGTAGCCACGGTGTATAAAAACCATTAAGACGCTTGGCTGTGGTATGACATCTGATAACTTTTCGACTGCGAGTTATATGGTCTCGTCTTGGCAACATTTTACATGAAAATGTTTCTGGTGGGATTTCATTTCTTTTTGACTTTGACTTTGAATCCAAACCCAAGTTATAAGGGCTCCAAAAAACCTCCAAGAAACGAAGCGCTTCGAGAATAGGTAGGTAGTGCCTTTGCGCTTCGCTTGTCTCGTCTTGGCGGGGGGGACGACGACTGAAACAAAACTTAAATACAGTAAATTTACATTTATAACTTTTGCTTCCAATAAAGTTGTGGCGCTGGTGGCACCAAAATCTGGAACTTCATTGAAGTCCGTGGCGACGAATAGGTCATCAAAGAGAGTTAGAAAGACCAAACAATTCGTGGTTTCGGGAGCCGATTTATCATTTTTTAGGGTTCCGTAGTCAACAAGGAACACTTATAGTTTCGCCATGTCCGCCTGGCTGTCCGTCCGCCGCCCCGTACCCGGGGAACTACGGGACCCTACATTATGCGTGGTCTGACACGCACTTAGCCGGTTTTTTCATTTTCATTTTCTTTTACAATATTCTTTACAGTTCCGACTGAAACACCACAAGTTTCAGTAACACGTCTTTGAAGATTTTGAAAATAACTAGCTAATCTGCTAGACGGCGCCACCGCGATATATCCTCACCCTCGTTCAGGCCTAGGAATTGGCGAAGAAGAGGCACAGAACCGGCACTGAAGAAAAGTTTGAGGTAGGCATTTTCCCGGCAGCGGGATGGTACAGGCTAGCTATAATAATACATTTTGTGTGACAGACAAAGTGGATAAAATAAATAAGATTTCTTTACTTTGATTATTTTTTCTTATTTTATTTTTAGGCTGTTCTTACCCTTTCTTCCTTCTTTTCCTATAGCTTTGAGAAGAATAATACACTTATTTTTAATTGCTTTAAAAAATTAGAGGTAAACAATAAAACAATGCACCCTTTATAATTATTTATTACTTATCGCATTATAAGCTATACACAACACAATAAAATATATTCGCACTAGTCTAATTATACCCAATGTAACTTTGTACAAACATTTAAGTATCATAATATGTATTTAATTTACGTTGACTGTACATTTTTAAAATACTTTCAAGTTCGTTTTGGTCAAGTACGTGATAAAAACGAGACACGTGCGTACACGAATATAATATTTGCACATAATAGCTAGTCTGAAGATATGGTCTTTATATTAAGGTAATATTTGCAAAATAATATTGAAGATAAAGGCTCAGATTAAATAAAAAAATAAACATAAATGTAATTCCCATCACACTCGCCTAGTAAGGAATGAGGAATATTAAAATAAACTCTTATCGCATTCAGAAAACCCGTGAGAGAATCCGCGGGCAAAGGGTAGTCTTAAAGGTCTCTCATATTATAAAACCTACTCAAACACAAAGGACCTTTGTAGTGTCCCTAATATTACAAGTAATACCACGTGCAATCATTCAGAGATAGATACTATCCCTCTAAGCTACATAAGAAAGTTTACAACATCCTAAAATAACAGCATTCACTCTAACATACGAAATAAACGCGTGAACTTAGATCGCCGTGGCTCGTCGATACCTATAAAGAAAAAAATACAACATGAGTTCCAGATTTTGAAAGGCAATAAAATCATGATATGACATGCACATAGATAATACCTGTGGATAACAACTTAATCAGCTTTCGAACAGGAAAAATCAATACATTATGTTATGACATTGTATTGCTTTTTATTCCATAAGTAATCATTTTAATCCTTATCAATGTTTTTATTTAATGTGGAAAGGACAATGCCTATCTATGTACGGAAGTTGGACCAAGCGCTGTCTCACTATGAATGAACACATAGTGCATTTGGTTCCTCAGGCCAACAATAATCTTTACACCGAAGCGTTTCAAGTTCTGTCCCGTTCTGATACGTTCAATGGTCGGCAGTGCAGCGTCGTGGGACGCGGTGATCTCCTTCTGCAAATATGTCATGTCGCGGAAGGAGGCAGCGAAACGGGAGAGGGTGATTGCGAGTGCTCTCCCGGCCCGCAGCAGGCGCACCGGGCGTCGGCGGAGGACAGATAATGCCCTCTTCCGGCCCTCCTAAATGGGTTCAAGGACGGTGGACTCGGGGACGTCCGCCACCCCGCATCAGTTGGTGGTCACCCGAGGTGGTGGCGCGTATTGTTCCACGCGCGCCCCTCTTAGACGTCGCAGGGGGAGTTAAACACCTCACTCCTCCAGCTTGACAAGACGGGGCCCGGCACCACTCAGGGGCTGCGTTGAAGACTTGCGCGGGTAGTCGCGCGGAGGCGGCGCGTAGCGGTCGGGGTAGGGCGCGCCGGGCGGCGGCGGCTGGTACTGTACTCAGTGCTAGTAGTGTGTACTCACCGCTAGTACTTGCGCGGGTAGTCGCGCGGAGGCGGCGCGTAGCGGTCGGGGTAGGGCGCGCCGGGCGGCGGCGGCTGGTACTGTACTCAGTGCTAGTAGTGTGTACTCACCGCTAGTACTTGCGCGGGTAGTCGCGCGGAGGCGGCGCGTAGCGGTCGGGGTAGGGCGCGCCGGGCGGCGGCGGCTGGTACTGTACGTAGCGCGCTTCGTAGTTGCTGTAGCGCGCGTCGCTGCTAGACCAGGCCTCGCCCCCTCCACTGCCGTTGCTACCTATAAATAAAACAACAGTTTAATGAATAAACTCCTATTCGATGACGCTGCGCAGCTCAGTATTACAGTTAGCTCACACTGACAAGCGACGACGGAAGCTTGACGAAATCAGTTGCTTCGCTCTGCGCAGCGCGGTGCTGTGAAACGCATCGCGACATCACATCGTGTAGCCGCGGGGCATAGTACGCTTGCACGGCGCCTCTACCGACGAAGCTCTTCCCGACGCCTTTAGTCTAGGGACCTTTCGGGTTATTCATTCAAAGTGCTCTCTTGCATTGGGTAAAACTGAGATGATTGTGAACTTGAATGAAATCCTTTCATATGGGTTATCGAGACCCTATCAAATGCGGCCTCTCGTATGTCCAGAAGGGAAGTGTAGGGAAAATAAATACCAAGTCGCTCACGTTATAAGGCCGCTATCCCACTGGCGTTTCTCTGACGTCACGAGCCTCTAATGGCAAACTTTAACGTCGCGTTAACACGACTTTAACGTTGCGTTTTTTGGAAACAGTTTAAGAAACGCCAACGCTCGTAAAACGCCAGTGGGATTGTGGCCTTATGTTACCACCGCCGCTGTTGGCACTGTAGTATGACGGCTCAAATTATGCGTTTATTTAATGCACAACATGAAGTTTTGCACCTAATACGTTGCAACGAGAGATTGATGAGGAAACGACGAGTACTCCTGAATGCAACGCCGTCTGAGCGTCAGGTACTTAACAGGGAGGTCAAGAAGCTGATTAGGCGCGACACTCGGAGCGCAAATACCCGATTCATTGAGCAAGCCATAGGGCAGAACAAAGGCTCGAAGGTATTTGCCAAGCCCAATACCTCCCGTTGTCACCTGACGAAACTCAGAACGTCACAGGGCACCACCGTCACCTCGAAGCCAGAGATACTCGCTGAAGTCGAAAAGTTCTACGGAGACTTATATGCTCAGAAAACATGCCCACCTGCAGCCCACGGCGCGGATGATCCACGGGCCAGGCTTACACGCCATCTCACAGACGAGCTTCCCGACATTGACATGGGTGAGATTAGAATAGCTCTCGGACAACTTCATAACAATAAAGCTCCAGGGGATGACGGGATAACCACAGAGCTGCTCAAGGCAGGTGGAACACCTGTCTTGACAGAGCTTGTAAAGCTCTTCAATTCCGTCATCCACACTGGCATAACACCGGAGGCATGGCGCAGGAGCGTGGTGGTATTATTTTTCAAAAAAGGTGATAACACGCTCCTTAAGAACTACCGCCCCATTTCACTCCTGAGCCATGTCTACAAGCTGTTTTCGAGGGTTATTTCGAATCGTCTCGCCCAAAAGTTTGATGACTTCCAGCCGCCGGAGCAGGCTGGGTTTCGAAAAGGCTACAGCACCGTGGACCATATACACACCCTTAGGCAAATAATCCAAAAGACCGAGGAATATAATCAGCCTCTGTGCCTAGCGTATGTGGACTACGAGAAAGCCTTCGACACCGTTGAGACCTGGGCTGTCCTGGAGGCCATGCAGAGATGTCTCATCGACTGCCGCTATGTCGAGGTGATGAGATGTCTGTATAAGGCCGCAACAATGACCGTCCAAGTACAAGAACAGAGCACAAAACCAATCCAACTGCGTCGAGGTGTAAGACAGGGAGATGTCATCTCTCCGAAACTTTTTACGAACGCGTTGGAGGACGTTTTCAAGACGCTTAATTGGAAAGGACGGGGCATAAATATCAACGGTCAGTACATCTCGCACCTCCGATTTGCGGATGACATTGTCATCATGGCAGAATCTCTGCAGGAGCTGGAAGGGATGCTAAACAGCCTAAGCGATTCTTCAAGGCGGGTGGGTCTCGGGATGAATCTGGACAAAACCAAAGTTATGTACAATGGTCATGTCCCCCCGAGACTTGTAATCGTAAATGGCGCTACCCTCGAGGTTGTGCAAGAATACATATATCTAGGCCAAATTATACAACTGGGGCGGCACAACTTTGATAAGGAAGCGACCAGAAGAATACGCTTGGGCTGGGCGGCCTTCGGGAAGCTACGTGGTATCTTTGAATCGTCGATCCCACAATCCCTTAAGACCAGGGTCTTTAACCAGTGCGTCCTTCCCGTAATGACTTACGGAGCCGAAACGTGGACACTCACCATAGGCCTGGTCCACAAATTCAAGGTTGCTCAGCGTGCAATGGAGAGAGCAATGCTCGGGATTTCTCTGGTGGATAGAATTCGCAACGAAGTCATTCGCCAGAGAACTAAAGTCACCGACATTGCGCGTAGAATGAGCATGCTGAAGTGGAAGTGGGCCGGCCATGTCTGTAGACGGACAGACGGTCGATGGAGCAGACATGTGGTAGAGTGGAGACCGCGTATGGGCAAACGTAGTGTGGGACGCCCTGCGGCACGATGGATCGATGATTTGAAGAAGGTGGCTGGCAGCGGATGGATGCGGACCGCTCAGGACCGGGATGGTTGGCGATCTTTGGGGGAGGCTTACGTTCAGCAGTGGACGGCAATTGGCTGATATGATGATTATGAGAGATCGATTTTGTAATGAAATCCATTAATATTTTTAAATTTTCGAAATGGGTTCCCGATTTACAAATAACGAATTTGAGTTTAAAATTCAATAATTCGAAGTAAGCATTTGCAGTGTTTCGTCGCAAGTGTCATTTAAATGGTACTCATATGTCGCGTGTGGACCAAGCCAACTCCGAAAACCATGTTGTAAACAGAGTAGATTTTATTTATATGTGTTCCCTTGGACATTGTTTTGATTCCCTAACAATCGAGGGCTAATAATGAAAATAGGTTCTAGATCAAAATCCAAGATGAAGAAAACGACAAGATACTAACTACTCTACTTTAATAAAACATCAGGATGGCCAACGATAAATTGCAAAGGACATTGCCAGAAACTGGACCAAGTGCTGCCCAGGATTGAATACACCACTATTGAGATCGTAGCATTAAATATACTATGAAAAGTTTTTAAAAAAATGGGCCCCAGGAAAAATAAATAAAATCATGTTTAGTTAATTGTTTTTTTTTTGTTAAATCATATTTGTAGATGTTTTAATCTCCAAAATAAAACAATCCGCACCTAACAGACTGATCCCATGACATCACCCAGTAGCACGCTGGGCTAAAAAAACGCGCCCTACTGAACCCTAGAACTATGAAGGTAGATTTTACTTTGCCGCAAAATGCTAAGCAGACCAGACTAAGCAAGATACAATCCGCGAAGCAGTTTTATGGCAAACTGTTGAGCGGAAGCAATCCCACAGACCCGATCTCCAGGGACAAGTCCTGTTCCTCGTCTCCAGCTTGCCTTTTTACTGATCTGATGGAGTGAAAAAAGACGAGCAACAGTGCTCGGGAGAAGGATGTGTAATATAGTAAGATGCTGGTAGGGCTCTTGACCGTAATTCTGAGATTGTTGATAGTTTTGGTTTCAGGATGAGCAAGGCACAAAGATGTTTATAAGGCCGATCTTACCGGATTCTGCATCCACCTCCAGGGCACGTTTGTTCTAGCGAATCACCACTCATACCGGTGAATAAAGGCAAGAGAAGGTTCTGATCCTTGTCAGTGTTCACTCCAATTCGTCAAGAGAGACGAAGAACGACGAGAAGACTTCTCCCAGGAGATCGGTTCTCTTTTAGTGTTGGTTTTATATCTCTTAGTCCGGCCTCTCACCTAAGACACATCCTTATGGTTGGTAAATGATGTTATTTTTCAATTAATACATAAAAAGTACAAGAAATATTTAATATTATAATAACAATTTATTAATGTAATTTATTCATCAACGATTTAATTAAAGTATTTACACTGTCAATATTATTTAATAGTGGTTGTGTCTATTTGTTAATATTAAGTTCCAATGGCAACAACTTCTATACATAGATTGGCATTGTTAATTATATATTTTGTTTCCATATTCTGTAATAAGTCCTGCACCAACCGGGGATTGACCTTGGGTATACTTTCATTGTGCATACAGGGATATGCACAATGAAGGGAATGTCTAACGGGGCCTCTGCGAGTTGGCTTCAGCCCCTCGTACGCCTACCAAAAGACCGGGACCCCAGGGTCTCGAGATTAACAAAAGACTAATAATACTGTTTATTCACAGAAAAAAATGTACATTAATTCACAAATAAAGTGCTTAGTCTACAGTTACTGTACACAAAATCATACAGTTACTGTATACTAGCATTTGGGGCCGAACTAGGCATAGCCTGTATTTCAGCCCTCAACGCCGATCCCCTTAAGTTACATTCAAGTTATGTACTTTAATGAACCCATGTTAAAATGTACGTGTTTTATAAATTAGAGAAGAAAAAATAAGGAATTAAGAAAAAACTTACAAGTTAAATAACATAACATGGTAAGTGCGTTAGCAGTCCTCTCTTTCCGAGAGATGGGTGAGTGTGTGAGACTGCGGAACAATGACACTTGTGGTTTAACAATAGTAAATAATAGATGTTTTGTTTTTAAAACTTTGCCCCACACTAGGAATTTCTCCTGTATCGTGGGTGCGTTTACAAACATATAAACTCACATACTTGTGTATACATATACAGCCATATTTTTTAAGATAAACGGACAACCAAGCCAACAAATCGGGTGCTGAATTTAGTATTGAAAGCGATCAATTGTGTCTATTTATTTTATATGAGTGGGTCGTAATTCAGTTTGCTATGTTGCATCAATATAAAAGTTAGTAGAAAGATGGGAAATCATCAAATGACTTCTGCCGCTCTGGGTGGAGCGGAAGGGCGTGTCAGACTCTTACTGACTAAAACCCATCCGTGTTCTTTCTTAAGCCCTTTGCGTTCCAGGGCCGCGGTGACTCTTTCGAACAAATTCCTGTACCCTGGCAAGCTCTGGCCCTAGCGGGCCCCGTCTTCTATGCTGACATCTCTTTGAGGCGCGCGTGGAACACAACGCACCATCGACCCGGGCCGTCCGCAAGCCCGCGCATACTGTGTCCGGGGATCGCCCTGCGACTCCGACGCCCGGGGCGTCTTCTGTAGCGGCGGTTGGGGCGAAGGCCTTCTCTCCCTCGCGCGGCCCGCCTCCTCCTTCGCTAGCATTACTGCTTCAGATAGAGCTGCCTTACGGTTTGGACTCCAGAAACTTCGTAAAGCAGCGAGGTAGTGAACAAACGTGTTTTGAAGGTGCAAACCTTCAATTTTGGCTCGCCGAGCAACTTAAACGGATTTTATGGTGGATTTAGGGGATCCCCCGTGCTGTTAGTGCCGAGGTGTCGGATAGTCTTATCACAATGGGAGTTAGTGTGTTTTTTAAATTTGAGATTGTTGTGTATTGTAATGCCAAGGTTTTGTTTTGTTTTAACAGCTTCTAGGTACGTCACAAATCTCTGTAGTGAAATCTAATACACAATTTTGCACGTTATGTGAAAGTTGCCTGTTGGGCATTAGAAACTGTTTCTAAAACGCTTTTGACAGGGTTTCTCCCTTCGCTACAAAAATGATTAGTCAGTCATTCAAACGGTTACCATTATGATTTGGGTTGGGTTATTGTATCGTTGAGTTTGCAAGGGTTTTATTTAAATTGTTAACTGTTTGTTTATTAAAATATAGTCTATGTTTGAAGATAATAATGTGGCTTTCTAATGGCGAAAGGATTTTTAAAATCGGTTGAATAGTTTTCGAGCCAAATCGTAACAAACAAACAAATCTTTCCTCTTTATAATATTAGTTTATAAGTAAAGTTTACCTTTAGAAGGCGCGGCGGCGTCCGGGTAGCGGCTGGAAGCGTTCCAGCTGCGCGGCTCGGGCTTGCCGGGCGGCGACGGCCGGTACGAGCGCGCCTCGCGGGACTCGTACGAGCGGCTAGGGACACACCACACTGTACTACTTACACCTTACCACTCCCAACAAAATACGTGCGCTTATGCCAAGTATAAAGAGCGTACTTCGTTTTACTTACAAGGTTTCCCCTAATGCTGGGTACAGATTAATGAAACATGACATAACACAATGTTGATACAATTTCTTCTAATTTTTGTCATATTACATACTCGTAAATTCAAACAGTTTAGGCACTAGTCTTGACATTAGTTTTTTATGTAACAGCTTAATTTTAGTACAAACATGTTAAAGTTCGTACTTCAGACAAGAACAGACACAAGTTTTTCTTGCTAAGTTGGTACTTAACAAGAAAAACTTGTGTGATTCTGTTTGGTACAACAGCAAATAAAGACTAGCCCATCAAAAATTTTGTATTTGTAACTATTTCAATGATTAATTTAATAGTGTTAGGAAACATACCTGGGCTCTTTGGGCCTGGTGCCTGGCGGCATTGGCTGTCGTGAGTCTTCGCTGGCGCCACCGTTGCTAGCGTACTTCATGTTTCCAGCTGGAAATAGTATTAAAATGTTCATAATGATTACTAATTAATTAAATGCATTATTGAGATGTGTTGTGGGGCCTTTTGAAGTTGGTTTAAACAGATAGTTTGAATGGTGCATCCCGCGTTATAACATGTAAACACACTTAAGTACAGTAAATTCTTGAGTACGATCTGCTTGCTATATGTTCGGAAACGTCTAGGGAAAAGGAAGCGTTGCCGTAAACCTGGCGACGCACCGTGTTGGCCGAAGCGACAAGCATCGTTATGACGTGCGGTGAAGTTAAGCGTGAAGCTCAATACCGCTCGCCATGGAGGACCACTGTGGATTCCCTCTGCTCCAGCTGGGGGTAATCGGACCTTAATAGTGGGTCCACACTATACAGACTTCCATAAAAATCTATAGAATTTTGTCTGTGCAGCAAAGCAATGTCTGCATTGCTGCATTGCATTGCAAAAGCCTGGGCCAAGTATAAGTCATAAAATATGTTTGTATACTGACATGAGACGTGTCGCGGATAGTCTCGCTTGTAGTCGCGGTCGCGGTCGCGCTTGTCGGCGCCGCGCTCGTAGCTGGCCGCCATCTCGAAACGTGGCGGCGGCGGAGCCTCGAACTGGCTGCGGCTTGACGACTGTCGGAAGCAATACATTCATTTATATAACGTGAAACAATTAACGTAATATCTGAAAAGGCGTCATTGCAATCATCATTATGAACAACTTTTAAATTTGTTGTTATTATTCATAATGATGAGCAGTGGCGTGCGAAGGCATTTATACAATAGCAAGCCTGAAAATATGTAGTACTGAAAAATCTTTAATATTGGCAGAAAACTTATTCAAGATCCGTTTCGCGTAATTGACAAAAGCGCCATCTAGTATACGTACTAGAAGGCGTTACCACGACATCACTTCTTTCACGTTAGTTCCATCAAAAACTAGTAGATGGCCTCAAAATTATCGAATTTGTGAAAAACACTACACTACTGATACAATTATCTCATTACTTGTACCACAAAAATTATAAATACATATTTTATATTTATGGTGTTCACAAAAACTATAAATGGGATGCGATGAAATCATAATTACGTGTATTGTTATAGAAATTTTCATTTTGTTCCTCGGCATTAGCTAAGTTTGTCACAACTTAATATCAAACAACCGAATGATGAGGTTTTATTAATATCTTTCGAGTTTTTGCGCCTATGCACCTATGGGGTGCAAGTGACATTTCAGTAGTTTTCATCGTTCAAAACACAAACTTATCTCAGAAAACACACTTTAGAGACTCGTAAAAGTATAAATACAATGTTTGTTTTGTATGTACATAACTTTTTTACCAACACACGACAGTTTACTTTTAAGTTCACATAATTTTGTTTTGTTAGTCAGGAAGAACTCAGGTTTTTATCACTCAGAAACTCGTAGATTCATCGGAAAATGTGTGTGTGTGTGAAGAATCACATTCACATAATTCAAAGTATTGATCCGAATATATTCAAAACATTAACAATCTGCTGATTTACGTTGCGTCATCGCATTGCGAGCACTGCACAATACAAATTCAAAACTCACTTCACGTAGGTTTGAACTTGGGCGAACTTCATTAGTTACGCCTAGCTTTAAAATTCAAAGAAATCGTTGTACTAACCAATATATCAAAAATTGACAATTTGTAGGCAAAAATTGAGAGGTCCGAGACGCCAAATGGAAAAGCCAATGTGTGCGAGAGAGATGGCGCGCTTGGAGCTCGGATTGGCCACGGCGAGCGTTTCGCTCTTTCGATATCTAAGGCAAGATTGGCAAGGATGCGCTTTTTGTTGTGATTTATTGAGTTCATTGACCGCGCGGTGCATTGCGCGCGAATTTTGAAATTGAGATTGATCTTTACATTTATTTTACTTTTGTAAATTGTATCACGTACGATTTTTATATAACAAGCCGGGCGTCTCTGCGTGTATGATTAATTCTCCCCTGATGATGAGTACATTTAACCCTTTTCAGGTATTGCGGTTTATCATGTTACACGTTGTGTATGTATACTTTATTGTGACGATATAAGACAATACATAGCATGAAGGAAACCTTAAAATAAAAAGAGGGAGGAGGAAGGAACAGTAGCAGAGCAAGGAGAGGCGGCCCGTTTAGGGGTGATACTCGACCGTTTGTCGATCGTTTTTGTCACGATCGGTTGTCAGTTTTACACCCCTAAACGGCGGTTGATGCAATGAAACCTGTCAGATATGAAGTGCGAAAATTTTCGAGCAGAGATGAGTGATTCATCATTTTGTCGAATTATACAGAAAAGCTCAAGAAGTAACAGCTTCTTGAGCTATTCTGTATAAATCAACAAAATAATGAACGATCAAAAGAAAATTAAACCTTTCAGAGTTGGGGTGCAAAAATTTCCTTGTTGTCCTTTTTTGTCACGGTCGTGTATAAAACCAGCCAACCAACCAATAAAACCTGTCTAAAATTAGGTGGGGTGCAAAAACAAAATTAACAAAATTTCCAACCTAAACCTTAAACCTTTCCAAGGTTGGGTGCATACATTTTCTAGCTCGAATCGCTCGAACTAGTATTCTGCATATACTTTTCGCGTCGCGCTCGTAGGCGGGCTCGGGCGGCGGGCTGGCGGCCTTGCGGTACGACGCGCTTCCTTCGTAGCCGCGCTTGCGCAAGTGAGGCACGGTATATAGTACAGTAGTAGTTAGCAGTACGTACGATGGGCTGCGGCGGCACGCGCTTGTGGCGCGCGTCGCGCTCGTAGGCGGGCTCGGGCGGCGGGCTGGCGGCCTTGCGGTACGACGCGCTTCCTTCGTAGCCGCGCTTGCGCAAGTGAGGCACGGTATATAGTACAGTAGTAGTTAGCAGTACGTACGATGGGCTGCGGCGGCACGCGCTTGTGGCGCGCGTCGCGCTCGTAGGCGGGCTCGGGCGGCGGGCTGGCGGCCTTGCGGTACGACGCGCTTCCTTCGTAGCCGCGCTTGCGCAAGTGAGGCACGGTATATAGTACAGTAGTAGTTAGCAGTACGTACGATGGGCTGCGGCGGCACGCGCTTGTGGCGCGCGTCGCGCTCGTAGGCGGGCTCGGGCGGCGGGCTGGCGGCCTTGCGGTACGACGCGCTTCCTTCGTAGCCGCGCTTGCGCAAGTGAGGCACGGTATATAGTACAGTAGTAGTTAGCAGTACGTACGATGGGCTGCGGCGGCACGCGCTTGTGGCGCGCGTCGCGCTCGTAGGCGGGCTCGGGCGGCGGGCTGGCGGCCTTGCGGTACGACGCGCTTCCTTCGTAGCCGCGCTTGCGCAAGTGAGGCACGGTATATAGTACAGTAGTAGTTAGCAGTACGTACGATGGGCTGCGGCGGCACGCGCTTGTGGCGCGCGTCGCGCTCGTAGGCGGGCTCGGGCGGCGGGCTGGCGGCCTTGCGGTACGACGCGCTTCCTTCGTAGCCGCGCTTGCGCAAGTGAGGCACGGTATATAGTACAGTAGTAGTTAGCAGTACGTACGATGGGCTGCGGCGGCACGCGCTTGTGGCGCGCGTCGCGCTCGTAGGCGGGCTCGGGCGGCGGGCTGGCGGCCTTGCGGTACGACGCGCTTCCTTCGTAGCCGCGCTTGCGCAAGTGAGGCACGGTATATAGTACAGTAGTAGTTAGCAGTACGTACGATGGGCTGCGGCGGCACGCGCTTGTGGCGCGCGTCGCGCTCGTAGGCGGGCTCGGGCGGCGGGCTGGCGGCCTTGCGGTACGACGCGCTTCCTTCGTAGCCGCGCTTGCGCAAGTGAGGCACGGTATATAGTACAGTAGTAGTTAGCAGTACGTACGATGGGCTGCGGCGGCACGCGCTTGTGGCGCGCGTCGCGCTCGTAGGCGGGCTCGGGCGGCGGGCTGGCGGCCTTGCGGTACGACGCGCTTCCTTCGTAGCCGCGCTTGCGCAAGTGAGGCACGGTATATAGTACAGTAGTAGTTAGCAGTACGTACGATGGGCTGCGGCGGCACGCGCTTGTGGCGCGCGTCGCGCTCGTAGGCGGGCTCGGGCGGCGGGCTGGCGGCCTTGCGGTACGACGCGCTTCCTTCGTAGCCGCGCTTGCGCAAGTGAGGCACGGTATATAGTACAGTAGTAGTTAGCAGTACGTACGATGGGCTGCGGCGGCACGCGCTTGTGGCGCGCGTCGCGCTCGTAGGCGGGCTCGGGCGGCGGGCTGGCGGCCTTGCGGTACGACGCGCTTCCTTCGTAGCCGCGCTTGCGCAAGTGAGGCACGGTATATAGTACAGTAGTAGTTAGCAGTACGTACGATGGGCTGCGGCGGCACGCGCTTGTGGCGCGCGTCGCGCTCGTAGGCGGGCTCGGGCGGCGGGCTGGCGGCCTTGCGGTACGACGCGCTTCCTTCGTAGCCGCGCTTGCGCAAGTGAGGCACGGTATATAGTACAGTAGTAGTTAGCAGTACGTACGATGGGCTGCGGCGGCACGCGCTTGTGGCGCGCGTCGCGCTCGTAGGCGGGCTCGGGCGGCGGGCTGGCGGCCTTGCGGTACGACGCGCTTCCTTCGTAGCCGCGCTTGCGCAAGTGAGGCACGGTATATAGTACAGTAGTAGTTAGCAGTACGTACGATGGGCTGCGGCGGCACGCGCTTGTGGCGCGCGTCGCGCTCGTAGGCGGGCTCGGGCGGCGGGCTGGCGGCCTTGCGGTACGACGCGCTTCCTTCGTAGCCGCGCTTGCGCAAGTGAGGCACGGTATATAGTACAGTAGTAGTTAGCAGTACGTACGATGGGCTGCGGCGGCACGCGCTTGTGGCGCGCGTCGCGCTCGTAGGCGGGCTCGGGCGGCGGGCTGGCGGCCTTGCGGTACGACGCGCTTCCTTCGTAGCCGCGCTTGCGCAAGTGAGGCACGGTATATAGTACAGTAGTAGTTAGCAGTACGTACGATGGGCTGCGGCGGCACGCGCTTGTGGCGCGCGTCGCGCTCGTAGGCGGGCTCGGGCGGCGGGCTGGCGGCCTTGCGGTACGACGCGCTTCCTTCGTAGCCGCGCTTGCGCCGCTCCTCTTCCAATCTGCGCAAGATGAACGGTTTACATTTATGTTCTGCGACCACTGCAGTGACAGGACTCTCTCAACTACATATATGTTTCACCCAAATTTAGTTGTAAGCTGACTTTTGGTGGCGATTTTCCAAACGCTTGGATCTCGATCGCGTTAGCGTCAATTTGTACTAAAACTTAATGAACGCGGCCTGGTGACATTATCGAAAAACCTCTTTTTATATTATGACTGGACATAAAAGAACGTAATTCAGTACGTTAGAAAATATAATAGGCCCTCTGGTAGTTTTTTGATAATACTTTTAACCATTACAAATATTCCGCAGTTTTTGAAACAAAATAAAGAGCTTTGAGAATAAGAAATTGAAAACATTCATTAAGATCATTAAGAAACAAGCACATAAGTTTATAAATAACATACCTGAGTTGAGCTCTCTTCAGTTCCAGTCTCTCTAACTCCAGCTTCTCTCTCTCTATTCTGTGACGCTCGCGTTCCAGACGAAGCAGTTCGTTCTTTTCGCGCTCAATCTTTTCTCTGTAAGGAAAATATTATTTTAGTGAAAATTCCAATTTTTACATGTTTGTTAAAGTAAAATTATTGAACATTAACTAGTCATGAAAGATCTAGATTTTTCAGGTTTGGCCTCGTTTATGTGTGAGTTCTTCCATCAGGAATTGCAAGCAAGATATCGAGTCTGGATTTGTATCTGAATATTGTCAGTCTCGACATAAGCCTTTACTATTCGCCCTCCGTTGTACTGGGGTAGAGGTTTACTTCTGCTTTCTCCTTTATGGAATACAGGTACAGTAGAATGTTATGTCTTAGGTCGAGCCACTCTGTTCCCGCGTACCCAACATGTCGACGCATTCGACTGCATCCTAATCACAATACAAAGGATTTAGGCGAAAATTCCTTATCCACTTCATCATAATGATTAAAAATTAATTGCTTGTTAAAAATAAAGTTCGTTTTCTTGACATGAAAGTGTGAGAAGCAGTCAACAGTGTATGTTATAAATAAAATCGATGCCTCCCACGTAAGTTATCGTAACCCACGAAATTGTTGTATCGGATAATATACAGTTAAACCTGAGTAAGTTAGAACTGGGTAAGCGAGGAAACTCTATTAGCGAGAGGACTTGCCAGGTCCCGTCATTTTTTCTTTCTAAAACTTCAATAAGTGAGAAACATAAACCTGTATAAGTGACAATCATTTATTCAATCGTTGACCTCTATGAATGAGATTACTACTTGTCTAAACCTCTTTATGCGACAGTTAAACGTATTTAAACATTTGTTTATGGCTCATTCATAAATTTGAGGAACTCTTCTAATATGATGAGTCAGTACCGTAGAGAGTTCTTCAATATAAAAGAAAACAGTCGCACATTTGGCCATTTCTAATGACCAAATGTGCGCAACTTATTAAAGTAGCCAAATGTGCGCACTAACTTATTTGTCAAGCTCAATTATGTAAACACGTGTATTGATGTAAATGGCAGTGAAGATGAATCACACATTTCGGATGTGCAAACAGAGAAAATTCCAAAAAAAACGAGAAGCTTTGGAGACAGTTCACAATTTTTATGAATATGCGGCGCGATTTGATCAAACCATATTTGAGAAAATATACGAACTGGAAAAGCCTCTATAAGAGAATCATCAGAAAGCATCAGAGTTTAGGTTAGTTAGTAAAGCCTCCAGAGGTACCCTACGTACCTCTCGGCGCGCAGCTTCTCCCGCTCGAGCGCGAGGCGGTGCTTCTCCTGGCGCTGGCGCCGCTCGCGCTCCCGCAGCGCGTCCTCGGCGGCGCGGCGCCGGCGCTCCGCTT
>NDFZ01005491.1:70523-86441 GCA_002192655.3 Mamestra configurata
CCTCATCTACGTCAGTCGCATTTATCAGCTGAGCCAGCGCAGGTCGCTCGCCGATAGTCGGGAGCGGCCCACCCTGCCTCTCCTCAATCTTGCCGCAGAGTGTTGACAGTATCTTGATGTTTTTCACACTTGTTTGTTGTTTACACAAAAAATCCTGACCTGAAAACTTGATTGGACATTAGCACCACCATCTGGATATGGAGCAGCATAGCAGCTATGAGCCACTATGTCCATAGTAAAGCATACATAACTGTAGGACACTGGAACGCTGGTGTGACTGGAAATGCCCTGCCACTTAAATTACATAAAACACCACATCATTTGTAGAGCCACTTCAGTCTGTGCTCATTTCAGTGGTAATCCTCCGAGTGATAAATAATGTCATCTGTTCTCTTTCTGTTAGTTTTTGGATGTATTCTGTGTTGCAGCTGTTTCTAGCACGATGCTTGCAGGTCTTACTATAAATTTTCTTCTGCTGTGTATATCTTTCCGCTCTTGTTTACCGCAACTATTTCAGTTTATTTTAGTATGATGACAAAAATTGCAACATAAGTAATTCATTATAATTAATTTATTCACATACTGAAGGTTTATGTACTTTTTCAAGCACAATATTTTAGTTCATCTGATTAGGATTATAATTGAGTATTTATTATTGACTACAAACTGAATTCACTAATCATTAACATGTTTAGACTTTGTATGTACACATAAAACTTAAAAAATATCTAAGCTTACCTTTTTTGTCTGTTTTAGAATTGTTGTCAGCCTGAAAGAGATTAAATAATGGGTTAGGTTGGACATAATTGCATGTTTAATGAATATTTGATATTAGTTATGTCAAGTATTTGGCGTCAATCCAGTTTGATACTATAAATAATATCTGAAACCAGATGTGACATATATTTTGGGTTGATAAAGCAGTATTTGAAGAAATGTTAGAAAGACTATTAAAAAAAATAAGATACTTAAACAATACAAGTATATTTTAACAACATAAATATACTACATACATAATCATTTGGAAATACATTTAAAAATCATGTTTTTTTAATATGCACATTCTAATCTATTTCCATCATAAACCCGTTGGATATTTTGGAGGTGACTGGTGGCAGTTTAACTGTTACACTGAAGAAATAGAAACGTACCTCTTCATTGAGTAGCTCATCATCACCCAGATCCAAATTGATGCTGTCTTCGGCATCAGTATTGTTTTCTACTTTGATATCATCTTCAGATTTGGTATCCTTGTCAAGACACGGCTTTTTAGGCTGTGTTGCTTCAGGTTCTTCTTTTATCTTTCTTTTTATGTTCAGTTTCTCAGTTTCCTCAACATCCATTTTTATTTCAGCCTTGGGACTAGCTTTATTTTGTTTCTTATCAGTTTGCTCAATTTCTTCTTCTTCTCCAGCGTCGTCTTGTACGATCATATCTTCCATAACCGGAGTCTCCTCCGACTCCTGTTCTATAGGATTCGTGCTCTCTGAACGCCTGGTCCTTTTTGAAGGAGTTTTTGTCTCTACAGTGGCCAACTCAAAAGAGAACGTCGCTGGGTCATGCCCCTCTTCTTCCAAATGCTAGAAAGATATCATCAATAACGTATTGAATACAATGCGGTTGAGCGTCATGCCTATTCTAATTATTACACGTCACATAATTACCTTGGATAATCGCTGTATGAGCACACCGCGAACGCCGCTTTTATCTAGGTTGCGTTTTTCACACTCAGCGCGTAAGTCTATAACTCTAAGGTCGTTCAGCAAACGCTTCTTGTCCGACATCGCACGGTTTTATTTTAGGAATGTTACTAATAATAACTCACTTTACCTTGTTATATATTTTCAGTAATCTATGCGAAACGAATATCCCACACACGAATGACGAAAAGGATAAAATGGCGGAGGAGGCGGTGTTCAGAACCACAGATCACTAAAATGTTACATGTTCCAGTACGCAGGAGGACCCATGCCATGGGAGGACTACGACCATAGAGTAAACAACAATCATTTCATAGGGTGCGTTCATAAAGATGCAGGTTTTCGGTACAGACAGGTCGGTACGGTTAAACCTGTATACAGAAACCGGCAAATCTGCCCGTAGTGGCTCTGTGGCCATCATGACATCCAGGTTCGTCGGATAATGTTTTTTTACTTCTCGAAAGTGCTCGAAATGCAAACAAATAAATAAAAATCAATCAGGGTAGCTAAGTAACAAAATACAAAAAAAAAATAGAAAATCGCATTTTTAATTAAATAAAAAAAATTAAAGTTGCTTTAACTGCCATCTTCAACCAATTTTACCCGAAGACATATCTGTTGCTGTGGAACTAATGTCTTTTATCGTTATCGCACAAAGCTGGTTTATCAAACACCAACGCTATCAATACTTCGTTATCAATTGACATAGTTATGAATTACGGACGTCCTACATGGGCAAATGCTTATACCATATGACCCGATGCAGGTAGTCGGTACCGACACGTCTCAACCTGTATCTAGTATGAGTTCGCGCATAAGTTAACATGGGTCTATTTTGCCTGCTCGGATACTGATCCGAGCAGGCAAAATAGACCCGGGTCGGTACTGACCGACCTGACCGAAAACCGGCTTCTCCATGAACGCACCCATACAAGTAAAGCAAGTTTAAGTACCGCATCGAACGAAAAAAGAAACACATAAATCGGATCCCTGAACCTCGGAGTAATCGGTGTACAGACGCCGCACATCAAGCTACATCAATTTGTCAAATTTCTTTAATTTTTATTTCACAAATTTAAAAATGTAAATCTTATAAAATTTACGGATTTTTTTTTTCATTTACTAAAAAAATTTGAGGGGACTTTGAGGGGCATCAGTAGATTTTTCGTCCCCAAATTGGGGAGTTCGATTTAGATTTGCGGGTTTTTTTTATAATTAATGTTGACAACGTTGCAATTGCAAGTGTCGATGTTATGCAACTTATAAATGTCGCCGCTAGAAGCGCGTGCATATTCTTTGGTTTGGTTTCGCCAATCCGACCATGATCCTGATCACATGACGACATGACACTTGATCGTTACTGTCACTGTCAAGAAGTGTCAATAGTCCTTCAAGTTTTTAGATAATGAGCTAGTGGTTTGTTTCGAGTCTAGAAATAATTTGAAAGCAATTTCCCGATTCTTTGCGTTTCAAATCAACACAGGCAGATTATAAAAATCGTCAGTTATGACCGGACAGAATCAAGGTTAGCAAAGTTATAGTAAAGTTCATACGGTATCCATTGCAATAATAAATATTAACGAGCCCTTTCTTTTGGACACAGGTGTTCCGTCTGAGGCTGTAGCATGTGAATTGCTTGACAAGATTATTGTAAAACAATTACATTTGATGGAGGAAAAGATGCATTGTGAATTAAACATTGAGTCCAGTATCAAGAATGGAAGCATTCATTTAGCAAAGTCTCGTTATATTATGGGTCAGAGCTCTGTGAGCACAACCCGGCTGCCTACTGAGAGCAGCTCAGATTTTTCAGCATCTACAAAATGCGAAACTACGGAGGAAGATGGACTCAAATTAATGAAGGTAGTTGAGAATGAAGCAGAGAATACAGTTAATCCTCTTCGCTGGTTTGGTGTTTTAGTTCCACAGAATATGCATAAAGCTCAAAGTATATTTCAAAATGCTATCAACTTTGTTGTTGAATGTGTAAATGTTCAAATACAGCTGCAGAGTAATCTAAAACTTATTGATATGCTGAAACAATATATTAATTCGGAAAAGGTAACAGCTGCCTGAGTTAATTTGAGCACCAGTATGCAAGAATTGAATAAATTCAAGTTATTCATCTTATTTATTTTGTGATAATAGCTTAAGTTTCTGATAATGTTGTTGACATGGGGAAATAAAACAAATCATGTTTCAATTGTCATTTATTTGTTTTTATTTGTGAAATGAACACTAGGTGTCATATTGTGGCTTAATCATACTGCAATAAGCATTTGTTTATTTATTTATTGGTATATTCACAACAATTGAAAGGCCTTGGTTTAATGTCAGGTTGTCTACTTCATGTTTTTTCTTAGATTTTTACAATGAATGGCACTTTCATTTTACACTGCTGAACAAGTAGATTATTTCATATTGATAACATTATTTATATAATTTGATTGGTGTGACATACTTGTTATAATATCAATTAAATAATCATACCTAATTGCTCTTTTCAATATCAAATAATAGTTTGTAATGACAATTTTTTCCTAATAGCATTATGTTAAACAAAGAATTGTCTATATATATATATAATATTTAACTACATATTGTTTTATTTGAGGTACATACAAACAACAGAAATGAAATGTTCTCCTGGAGATAATAATTAACAATGATCCCAGTAAATACAACATAATTCCTGTAGAGAATACGGTCTTTCTTTATATAATTTCACTTGAGATACTTTAATGAATAACAATTATTAGGTACTTTTATAATGTTTTCAAACCGGGTACTTGCTCTTTGGCATCTTATTTTGTGATCTTTACTTTAAACATTCAGAATATTTTTAAATACATTTAAATTTCGTTACTTTAAAAACTAGCCATGTCGGGAGATTGAGAATATAATACCATATAAACAAACTAATAACACACATAATGCTTGTCTCTGATACACTTAATTTAAGGCAAGGAACTTGTTTCACCTAATTACAGTTCTCAGCCACAATTAACTCAAATGTAAAGTAAAACATATTTAAAATCATTTAAGATTCTTCAGTCTCTGTTGTAACAGCCAGTAAAATTTAAGGCTCTAGACAGACGGACTGCATTTCAACTGCAATCCAACTGCAAATCTGCAGTTCGGATGCAGTTTGAATGCAGTTGGCACGACTGCAATAGAACTGCAAACCAACCCTGCGGTCCAATTGCAGTCGGCGTGCAGTCGTGTGAACTGCACACCGACTGCAATCGGACTGCACGACTAAACAAGACACCATCATGAGAAAAAGGATATCAGCAGAAGATAGATATTTTACTTCAAATATGAACTATAACGTGCCTTCGAGTTCAAATCTACCTCCTATCCAACAGAAGACATTCAATCGGCCAGGAACTTCAGAATCTCATTACAGCAATATTGTCTCACCTGATAATTGCAGCGATGATAGCTCATACATAAACGAAGTAGTCGGTTAACTGTTTATATAGGTACATATATATTTTTTAAGTAACTATTTTTGTAATTTAATTCATAATGCCTATTCAATGGCGACAGATCGAGCTTTGCAATATAAATAATAATGTTTAAAATTGTTAAAAGCTTACCTCAAAGTAATTGCAATCCTTTCTTCTGCCGATATACTTTTTCTCATGATGGTGTCTTGTTTAGTCGTGCAGTCCGATTGCAGTCGGTGTGCAGTTCACACGACTGCAATTGGACCGCAGGGTTGGTTTGCAGTTCTATTGCAGTCGTGTCGACTGCATTCAAACTGCATCCGAACTGCAAATTTGCAGTTGAAATGCAGTCCGTCTGTCTAGAGCCTAAGTCTCCCCCCTACTGTAATCTTCTTAAAAATGTTCTGCAATGTTTTGTTTCCTGATATACAAGTTTCATTCATTTGCAGCAATTTTAGAGGAGTTGCAAGGGGTTTTTTTTTCTTATCTAAGATTGATTTAAATTCTACTGAAGAGAATAACATTCTAAAATAAAATAACACAACACAACAATAGGTATTAATGTACAAAACATTCAATTATCAAATACTTACATGAACAAGAAAAACTTTATATTAGTAAAAAGAGTAGACACAAAGATATAAAACATTTAACTCCTAAGAGAAGTGATGAAAAACCAATGATTTAGTACTATCAAATATAAAAACTTTAGTAAAGTATTGTTACAACTTTGTGCAAATTGTGCGTAAAAAACAAGTAAGTTTCTTTTTGGTTGTTTTTTTTACAATGGCTTAATGACTAGACTTACTTCAAGTCGGGCTGTGCTAGTAGTTATTTCTTTTCAAAATGCAATGACCCAAAAGACTGTATGTTATTATCAATAATAAGTACTTGTTTATAACACAAGTCAACACAAAAATATTAAATCAGTTGATATAATAAGAAAAGGTGCTGTTAAGTCTAGCCCAAATACTGTGTATAAAATAACTGCATCATATTCATAAACTATACAACATCTATTACATTTAAAAGATTTTTCTTATTTTCAAATGATGGTCAGATTACAATGTTGATGTTGGTCTTGGTTAACATTTCAAACATGAAATATTAAGTACCTATCTAATAAATAATGTAAGTATTAGGTATGTAAGTCAAAATATTTACAAAACTCAAATAATTTACAAAAATAATTAAGGGTAAAACAGCAAATATATCAAACAAACTTGTCTTAAATCTAATAAAATTCGTTATTAAAGTCAATAAAAATATTTTAACAGTAGGTAAATAAATTAAAACTACTGGAATGTTGGTGATTCTAAAAACACATGATTTCTACGATTTTCTAATCGTTCTAATTAAATGCAAAAGCGAATCGACTATGGCTTTTAATTCAGAGGGGAAATCAGGTCTCGTTCACATTGATTTTCCTCAGGTTTCTATACCCACGTCGGGCGCCAATAACATCGAATTAATATTTATTTCTTAATCTAATGCGCGCTTTCTATGCGCCTCACTAGTTCATGTTACAAAAATATTGTGGGGAAAACTCGAACACCGAACACCGGCAATCTAATAAGAACAACAGAACCACTACCACCATGGTGTACGCTATGCTACATGGACGCGATTACTTTCGACTCGGCTGGTAATACGATACAAAGGAATATTGACTAAGATGCGTAGCGCCGGGGCTCAGCGACTCTGTAAAAATGAGTCGAACCTCTTGTGCGAGGCGGGCTCGAAGCGATAAACCTATAATTAGTGTCGTGTCGCGCGCTTGTATCGCTAGCCGTTGTCGCGCGTGTCGTGCGTGTCGCGCGTTTCGTGGCCCTCCGTCCGCCACTCTGAGCGCGTGCAGGCGCCGTCGCGCCACCAGGCTTGCACGTTCCTGTAGTGCGCGCTGCGCTGGCGTCGCTCGTTCGCGTGTACCATGGCGCAGACGCGGCAGAAGAAGTACGTGTTTATGAACTCGCCGGTACCCTGGCAAGTTAAATTAGATATTTATGAAAATTTATTGACGAGTCCCATGTTGGGCGTCATTTATGCTTGGGACTCCCATCTACCTACTATAGAAAGTGAAAAATATGGATGTAGGCCATAGAGAGCATTAATTCGTACCTTCCACTTGAAGTAGGAATTATACAAATTATCGTCTTCGTCAATACGCCGCAGATACGAGGCGAGCTCTTCCGGGCTAGCGAACTCTTCGACGTGGATGTACGAGTTGTGCGGCGCCAGGGCTGCGTACTCGGATGCGCGGGCACCCATCACTATTGGCAGGACGTTGTGTCTGTAATACGTCAAGTGTTTGTGGAGTTATAAAATTAAACAAAGATAAACAGCATTAGGTATCCCGTAGGGTAGGCCATATGATGATGCCATGTAGGTACTCAGAAGACTTCGTCGGCTTTCACAACCAAGTTGGCGACTATGAGTTGTGTCATTGTGTTGTTTATTTAAAAGACAAATATGCACCATATCACACTTACTGCAGTCCATTGACAAAGAATTTCTCGGTGACGTAATCTCGGCAGTTGGAGTTTTCAAAAGCTAGGTAGAACTTGTAGTCTTTATCCAGCATCTCGAGACAGTTGGGGTCGTTGCGGGGGCAGTGGTGCACGCCGCAGGCTCCGTAGATGTCGACCTGGATGTATTTACTGAGCCGCCGTGCGTACTGAAGCCGGCGGTTGCGAGCGTGACAGTTCGATACGAACCACGCCACCTGCAAGGGTTAGGTTAGGTTTGGGTCTAAACTAGCCACATTAAGCCTGCGGCCCGCGGGCAGCTATGTTAATAGGTAGGTAGTAGAAGCGTTATGTGACTCAAGAAGAAAAAAGGTGTAGTACGGCTGGTATAAACAGACGGTAGATGCAGCTCCAATGCAGTCCGCATTGGAGCTGCATACCAGCTGCAAACTTGCAGTGTGGATTTAATTTTTGTGCCGTTGCAATAATTGCATCGAAACGGTCAGCACAATCCGCTCGTTAGAATTGTAAAACAATGGCAGCTTGACTGTTTAGAGCCGGGATTCCCAAACTATTTATATGAATTGATACCTCAGACCCCTATAGCTAAATTATTAAAAAATCCTGTCTCTAGTTTTTTTCCTATTGATACATGATACCCACCAATTTAAAAACCGAGTTTTTCATCTTGTAGGTACAAACTTGTGCACGCTTATCGACTTTTTGAGTTTTTAAAAGTACAACAATGATACTTCCTGCTAAAATATTAGTCATTCTTATAACGAGTTGGTTCACGTAGGTAACGCAACTTATACAGTACGTACCTTGAAAGTTTCAAAAAAGAACTTGTGATAATTAATAGGGGTCGATTTTTACACCTCGTCGAGCCGGGCCCCAAAATCAGTATTCGTTTATGTTGAAACCTTTCTATTTTTTTAGGATGGGAAATCATCAAATGACTTCTTCCGCTCTGGGTGGACCGGAAGGGCGTGTCAGACTCTAATACTGACTAAAACCCATCCGTGTTCCTTCTAAAGCCCTTTGCGTTCCGGGGCCGCGGTGACTCTTTCGAACAAATTCCGCAATCCTGGTAGGCTCTGGCCTTAGCGGGCCCCGTCTCCTATGCTGACATCTCTTTGAGGCGCGCGTGGAACACAAAGCGCTATCGACCCGGGCCTGGTTGTGTCCGGACAGCGAGCCACCCAACGCTCGCCGTCCGAGAGCCCGCGCCTACGGTGGCCGGGGATCGCCCTGCGACTCCCGACGCCCGGTTCGTCTTCATCTGTAGCGGCGGTAGGGGCGAAGGCCTTGCCTTTCCCTCGCGCGGCCCGCCTCCTACTTCGCTAGCATTACTGCTTCGCAGAATGAGGTGACCGCGTCTCAAGTCTCCTCGCTCTTTATGTCGACCCCTAGGAAACCGATTTCGACCCCGAGGGAGATTACCTCTTTCGAGAAGTGAATAGGGTGATAGAGAGTGGGAAGTAATAAGTAAGGTTTTGCAGCGAGTCATACCTTACAAGGACTTTATCCAATAGGTAATCCATAGTTATCGTCATCCAATAATAAATGGTAGATAAAATTTTCGCTTCTTGTATGTTCTACCTCCTACCTTTTTAGTCTTATTAGCAGCGAAATTCCTGTCGAGATCTTTTTCAGTGATGAGGGGATCATAGTAGACCCAGTGTTCGTACGGTGCGACGATGTCGGAGTCCCGCCGGTAGGTGGACGTCCAGTTGAAGACGTCCACCGACGACGGCCGCAGCGAAGCTGTGTGGTACGGACACTCCAGGTAGTACAGGATCCAGATCTGAAATATGAAAAAGTAGGTAAGAATTTCGCTGAAGGAAAGGTATGAGACGATCAATATTACGTAAGCAGTTTTATTTGGGTACCTACTAGATGTGCCCGCGACTTCGTTCGCGTGAATGTCGGAAAAAATGTGTCGCATAGATACCTAGAATGTACGTAGGTACAGTTAAGAATTATGTCAGTTTTTCACTTTGCTCAACAACTCGCGAGATGGCTTTTTAAACGACTTCAAAAAAAGGAGGAGGTTCTCAATTCGTCGGAACCTTTTTTTTTTTATGTATGTTCTCCGATTACTCGAAGATGGCTGGACCGATTTGGATTTTTTTTTTGTTTGAAAGGGTATACTTCCCAGGTGGTCCCATGATCATCAAATCAGGATCTGATGATGGGATCCTGGAGAAATAGAGAGAACTTTTAAAATTTTATAGGCACACTAGAAGCGATTTGGGTAGTTTTTGGAAGAGTACTTTCTCGGAGTGGTTTCATTTCAATTTGGTGAAGATCTGATGAAGAACTTCGGAGATAGGCAAAGGAACTCCTCAATAAATTATAGCAAATGGACTGGGATTGCTGAAATCTCATGTGACAGACATGAGATTTCAGCACGACAGGGCACGACGCCCTGTCCACGTGCCCTGTTCGCTTTGCATATCAAGTCCCATAGAATCAAACAAAAAGCACTATTTTATGTCGGCAATGTCACGTGCTACTGCGGAACCCTACACTGCGCGAAGCCCGACACGCACTTGGCCGATTTTTATACATTAAGACGTAGGCGACGACGACATTGGGCACGCCACAATTGCGGCGGTAAGGCCCCTCTTTGAGGAGTGGCTGGAGAGGCGCCACGGCGTCCTCACCTTCCGCCTGACGCAGGTACTTACCGGACACGGCTGTTTCGGGATAAGCGGGAGGACACGCCCGGGTGTCAGCACTGTGAGGATCGCCCGGAGGACACGGTGGAGCATACGGTGGAGGTCTGCCCTGCTTGGGCTGAGCACCGCCGTGTCCTCGTCGAGGCGATCGGCGGCGGCAACCTCTCGCGTCCGGCCCTGGTTGAATCCATGGTCCGGAGCGAGGAGGCTTGGGAAGCGGTCACCTCCTTCTGCGAAGCAGTAATGCTAGCGAAGGAGGAGGCGGACCGCGCGAGGGAAAGGCAAGGCCTTCGTCCCAACCGCCGCAACAGGAGAAGACGCCCCGGGCGTCGGGAGTCGCAGGGCGATCCCCGGCCACCGTAGGCGCGGGCCTGCGGACGGCGAGCGTTGGGTGGCTCGCTGTCCGATCACCACCAGGCCCGGGTCGATGGCGCGTTGTGTTTCACGCGCGCCTCAAAGAGATGTCAGCATAGAAGACGGGGCCCGCTAGGGCCAGAGCCTGCCAGGGTTGCGGAATTTGTTCGAAAGAGTCACCGCGGCCCTGGAAAGCAAAGGGCTTTAGAAGGAACACGGATGGGTTTTAGTCAGTAAGAGTCTGACACGCCCTTCCGCTCCACCCAGAGCGGAAGAAGTCATTTGATGATTTCCCATCCTTAAAAAAAAAAAAAAAAGGCGACGACGACATAGTACTAAGGAACAGCGAAAACAACAAAATGGCTTTCAAGACTGATTGCAGAAAACAACACTACATCGGATCGGATAATTCTTCTCTTGTCACCACGAAATGGCTCATGGTGCGGTACCATGACTTCATGAGCCGTTTGGTAACATGAAATGGTAAAAGTCTAATATCTACTTGAACTTACCTGTTTAGGGGAACGTTTGACATTGAAGGGTGTGTGGTGATCTTTGTAGAGAATAGCATCAGCCGTGGCGGCATCCCTAGCATCAGCAGTCAGAGAGCAACGGTCTACCGGACACCTGTTCCGGACGAACTCCGTCCGTCCGCCGGACACGCCCCATGCTCCGAAACCGTTGGCGAGTAGAATCTTCTTAATAGGCACATCTTCATCTTTTGGTAGCGTATACATTAATTGGTTGACGACTCTGTAAGGGCAGAAAACATCCCCTAAAAAGTAGCAGGGTAGCAGATTCATAATAACGGAAGAAAATTTGTTTATTTGGGTCTCGAACAGGACAAATAACAAAATAATGAAATAACTAACACTGACAACTTAGGTACTTAGTACTAAAAGATAACAACATAAAAAGACCCGTGCGAGGCCAAAAATACTCTTATCTCAGCGTATACTGCGAGGGCATTCTGATAGGGCCTGTGATGTCAGGACACACTCAGGGAACATAGACTGAACAATAAATTGATAAGAAATAAATATCTAAAATATCAAAACAACACACGTCTTGGTTTCAAACTTTAACACCTTATTTTGCGAAGGAAACCTCACCTGTCGTCTCCCGGTGAGTCTTCTGGGAACAGTTTCGCATCAGGGTCGTGCTGCCAGGGACGCTGTTCGCCTCCTCGCAGGAACCACGGCAGGCGAGCCGACTCATCCTCGTGAGCCACTGCATAGTCCGTCACCGTGATCGCGTTCTGAAGTTGTAACAAGGCTACGTTATTTAGTTGTTCGAAGTAGTTTTAGAAAGAGGCTGTCACGGGTCACGTAAGTAGGCATGAAAAAGACAATTAAGCGCTTTCTCTTCTCTCGGTTGTGTAGAAACAGAACATTATTAGGTATTAGTTTTGGGTAGAGAAGAAGTAGTTGAATCTGGATACAGGTGTTTCCCATGGAATAGGTACCAATGTGTCAGATGCTTTGTGACAGTAAAGCATTGAACATATTGTTACGAGCTTGGGGTTCGTGACAATAAAACAGTCGATTAAATAACCAAAAATGACACTTTAATTAAACTACACTACTTACAACTTTTAAACACTCCTAATTATAAAACACAATTGCACGAGTGATCACTTTAATTCACAGTGAAGATCGCTCTCGATGTTATCGCAAATCCAATACTGACTCGGTCGCGGACTATGCAGGCCTTACATAGGGCGACAGTCAATTCCAGAACCTTCCATTGCAGAAAAGTCTAAAATGATCTAGTATAGAAAAGTCTTAAATGTTCTTGTCTCTACTAGTTCTGTTGCTCGACACTAGATGACGCTAGTGGCAACTAATGCTAACGCTATGTAACACTGCTAACCTAAGACATGCTCGCCTCGAGCATTATCGACCCCATAATAACGCGCCAGTCGATTCACATGGACGATCTTTGGAGCACTTTCTTGTACCTTTCTGTAAACGGTAACGTCAATGATTTTTGTCACAATCCGGTACGGTCCGTCCCATATAGCTTGAAGCTTAAGAGATTTCCCTTCGCTGCGAACTGGATTGTGTAACCACACTTTCGTTGAACCCTTTATTGTTCACTTTGCGGTCTAAACGAGTTTTCATCTTTTCAGGCATTTGCTGGCGAATTTTCTGACGTGCTCATAAATGTCATTCATTTTGTTCCGCAAGTCATTCGCATAATCGGTTATACAGCATGGGACATCAGGCAGTATGCCGGTGATCAGGTCTGCAGACAGTCGTAATTCTCTACCAAAGTTTGCGAAAGCTGGTGTCACCCATGTGCTTTCGTGAACAGCACTTCGATATCAATGATGATATCCTCAAGAGAACCAAGGTTACCGACATAGCCCGAAGGATCTCCAAACTGAAGTGGCAGTGGTCAAGGCATATTGCTCGCAGAATAGATGGCGACCGCGTACCGGAAGACGTATCGTTGGAAGGCCTCCCACAATGTGGAGTGGTGAGAGTCGTGGGTAGCCGATGGATGCGAGACTCACAGGACCGGTGTTGAGCCGACACTTGGGGGACAATCCCGTTGCCGGTTTTCCACAACTTTTGCCAGGTATCTCTCCATTGTTTGATTAAATCTTTACACCATTGACTCCAGGATTGTGGGTGGTAAGAATGTGTTATCGTTTAATGAGTACCTCCTCATAACTCGGCAAGTTACCTGGAATATTTGGAACTCAAAATTCCTTCCTTGATCGCTGTGAATTTCCAAGGGTAATTAATACAAAACACATTTTATAACAAAACGGCATACGATTTAAATATTATTTTTTCGAGTTTTTCTGATGATTGTGCACCATTAATAATAATTTTATTTTAATAAATTAGTTTTTATTTAATCAAGTAAGTACGTCTCTTATTGCCAGCATTGCTCAAACAGCCAGACTCGAATAACTATCTGTACTTAGGCCTTACAAATATTTGTTCCGTGCGGGAATCGAACCCGCGACACGCAGCGCAGCAGTCAATCGCTGAACCACTGCCCCAACCGTGGCATCCTAATGTATGTAAATAATAATATCTATAATAATAATAATATAATATCTTGGGACAACTCACACACGGTCATCCGATCCCAAACTAGGCAGAACCTGTGCTATGGCAACCAGACAACTGATAAACATACTCATATATTACTAAATACATACATATTTTAGACAATTTACACCCAGACACAGAACAAATCATCATGCTCATCAGACAAAGATTTGTCCTGGGTGGGAATTGAACCCACGACCTCCGGTTTAGCAGTCAGGGTCACTAACCACTCGACCAACAGGCCAGTCAACTGTTTATGTCTCGGACTTCTACAAAAGACAGTCAGTTTTTTTCAATAGCAATGTGTGGATTGTAGAAGAAGATGAAAGTATGGTGTTTTAGCATGTCTATATGTCAATATTTATTTATTAAAACTTCATGCAACTGATAGGTACAAAAGTGAACTCAATGCCTTAGGCACTCTCTACCAGTCAACAAAGGGAGCACCCACCTCTGTGTCTGTGTGGAGGTCTAGGCGCTGCTGCGCCTGGGAGGAGGAGCTCCGTGGCGCGGGGGCGAGGGCCTGCGGGCGCGGCAGCAGCAGCAGCGCCAGCGCCGTCAGTGCCAGCGGCAGCAGCAGCGCGGCGCGGCGCAGCGCCCGCATAGCTCGCGCCGCCCGTACCCACATGCTAGCCGTGAAGTGCACACTTCACAAGGCTATCCCGCGCGGGCCCGACTGAGCGCGTCTGCCGCCGCCAGCATCCCCGCCCCCCGCACTATCGTGTTCTGCATAGGTTTGACATCTGGAAAAGAGGAAAAAAGTAAGTACATTATACAAGGTAATTCTGAAGCGCGTAGTCAAATTGAAAGGTGATGTTCTGATATGCAGTAAATAATTAATTGCCTCATTAGAAAAACTTGCGTTTTTTGATGAAAAAAAAACCCGACCGCTAAAACCGACTTGGTATGGTATTATATTGAAAATCCGTAATACGCTAGACCTGGTCAGCTCAAGGGTCAGTGCTACCACTGATATGCGGCTTACTGTATCTTTTTTTTTTAAACAAGATCACTCCAGTAGGTACCTGCTCAGTGCAACTGTAAAGGGGTCTCCCCTAAACCTCGCTGTGCATGGCTGCAAGTGCGCCTAGTGCACCTACACGGATTGCCTTATCTAGGTATGTCCGTCTAGGTGCAGAAGGAAGGTAGGTTCGTAGTTTGTACTCAAACATAACTGGCGAAATGTGGGTATACAAATAGCGCCCGGTGTACAGTACAGTGCCCTTTGCCACTAGGCTCGGTTGGGATGTTTGCCGTAGTTTAGCACTTACCAAAGATACTATAACAATGAACTGCCAGATTGATATGATAATGAAATAATTATTATTAATCGATCATCGAAGACTGTATTCATGTGGTTTGTTTTCAATCAGAATGGATGTTTAGAATGAATTACGCTAAGAATTTGAAGCTTCTCCTTGTAGAATAAATCATTTGTTGTATAAAATCAGATGTATATTAACTTAAAAAATTTAAACATGCTTCTGTCTTATATTGAAAATTTTAAGGTTGACTGGTGTTCAGTAATCAGTGTAATCTTCCCTATTACTTACTATACTCTTTGGTGTAATCACATATGGATTTAGGTTGTAAAATCACTTTTACGCAGAATCCGTTACGCTATCATACAATAATACTAAATGAGTAAAAAAAAATAATATTATGATCAACAAGTCATGATAATACAAAACGTCTGCCAGAAAGTGAAATGTCAAGTCAGAATATTAATTTTCAAAACGTCTCAAAAAATCTCCTGCTAAAAAGATTGTCTACGAAGAAAGGAGTTATCTTGCATGGCCTTTTTTAAGGATGGAAAATCATCAAATGACTCCTACCGCTCTGGGAGCGGAAGGGAGTATCAGACTCTTACTGGCTAAAATCCATCCATATTCCTCCAAATGCCCTTTGCGTTCCAGGGCAGTGGTGAATCGTTAAAAAAAAATCCGTAACCCTGCTAGGCTCTGGCCCTGGCGGGCCCCGTCTTCTATGCTGACATCAACAACAGGCGCGCGTGGAACGCACCGTCGACCCGGGCCTGGTTCTGATCGGACGGCGAGCCATCCAACGCTGCGCAACCACTGCGCTCTGGAGCAACAAATCCTAAGCGCCGGCGAAGTGGCTGATGTTCGCCTGGAGATAGGCGTAATGGGGCCGTTATTAGCACTCCATTTCAGCCCCCTCCTGAGGGCTCCACC
>NDFZ01005491.1:86861-105071 GCA_002192655.3 Mamestra configurata
CCGCGGTAGTCGCAGTGGCAGCGGCGGCGGTGGTAGCGGCGGCGACTGTGGCGGCTGCGATAGTGGCGACGGCTGTGGCAAAGACGGCGGTGCTGGAGGGCTTTTTTTTGCTCCCGGCCTTGCCCCAGCTCAGTGATTGGCCGGCTTACCAGCTGGCACACATACGACGCAGAGTGGCGTGGAGTTACATCTGCCGGCCCTGTGACCGGGCTGGCCACAGCGGAAGCAAAGACAGCTGCGGTCAGCATTATGTCGTACTGTATATTGCTATGGGGTCGGGCTGCTGACATTGAATTCATATTTATTTTACAAAAGAAAACTGTCAGAACCCTTTATAATCTGCGTCGCCGTGATTCTCTTAGGGAACTTTTTAAACAGATTAATATTATGACAGTCCCTTGCCAATTCATTTATGAAAATAAATGAATGTACGGGAAAATCGATTTTTTTTTAGTAAAATTAGAGATGGACATTAAAACTAAAAATAAAGACAAATTAGATCAACCATTTTATAGATTAGCTAAAGTTCACACATCTTTCATGGGGTACTGTGTTAAATGTTACAACAAAATACCTTGTGACAAAGTAGAACTTAATGAAGGAAAATTTTAAACTTGTGTTAAAAGCACCCTATATGACCCTACATGACGTTTGAAACGCCCTTTTTGTTTTCGAGTTAGGTACATATTTTAATTGTTTTGCTTATTTTTACACCTTATATTGTCTGCAAATCACTCTAATAGTACTAAATAATATTTCGGTGGGTATGTTATTTCTGCCAAAATAGGTACCTAACTGTTAAACGTAAGTATTTCTTTATTCCTTCTTCATATATTTTTTGGTGTGCAGAAAATTGTCTTAACTGTTACAAAAAAAATCTAAGAAGTGCCTACTTCTTAATTGTTATGTTTAATATTATTTCGGGGCAAGGTTTGTTGAACTTGACTCTATTTATTATAACTCGTGGTTACTTGAACGATGCTAATTTGATACCGTTCTGTCACTATTCATAATGCGTCTGCGATGACGCCGGTGCGCGTACGGTCAGCCACATCCCATCGAAACAACTACACTTTAACAGCATCTTTATTTTGTACTAGGTTCTATCAGCGGCTTCGCCCGCGTGAATGTCGGAAATGAACCCAAGGGAACATAGTCTTATAATCTATCTCTATGCCAAATCTCATCCAGATTCATTCAGCCGTTCGGGCGTGAACAAGTATCAAACATCCATCCATCCAAACTTTAGCATTTATAATGGTTGTAAGATATAGCAGTAAGGTCGATTAGCGTAAGCTCACGTTGCGGTTGACCGTACATGTTAAAAAGTAACGTTGTATCTGGAAAATCTTCGGTCAACGACTGTAGACCTTTTATCATGTTGGAAATACTTATTTGTACCCAAAATATAAATAACTGTTATCTGAAGTAAGTAGGTGTAAATTGATTAGACCCTTTGTATTAACCAGTTAGCCAGTTCACTTATTATCACTGAAATATAATACCTATGTATCTACGTAATACCGACGTCGACGAATGATAATTATTAATTTGCATACCATCCATATACCGATAGATTTGTTTTGTACCGATAATATGCGTTAAACGCCCCCATAGAAAGATAGCGATAAGGACTGGGGATTCGTATTAAACAGGTGGGTCAACAATAAACAATAACACATTTTTTTTATTTCACTTCTTGACTTACATAATACTTTAATACCTAACTAGGTATAGTTATTGGAATTACTGCATTGGTAAATAAAGTAAAAAAAACAGTACTGCATTGAAAAAGAAAAAAAATCTAGTTCCACTATTTTTGGATGCCGGCTAATAGAATAGGTTACCTATTGTGTTTTCTTCATTCCCGTACTTTTTTACAGGCCTACGTAAATATGGGATTGCCTTGCAGTACTTCCAACTAGGTAAGTATGTACCTAAGAAGCTAATGTTAAAGGTTCTAATGATTGAGATTTTAGGAAAAGAAGCTTCACATCATATCTTCAGTTTAAGGAACACTTTTTTACTAATCTCTCACTCTCTCTCACACTCATCTTTCGAAGTCATTCGGAGAAATTGTGGACTGACATAAACTGGCGACCAATTAGAGCACAAGTCTACAATGTATCTGTTTTGATGTGATGGTTAAAAGTTCACATCTGAACAGACCAATGAGAGCCTTGTTTCCAGGTATCACACTAAAACTGATAAATTGTAGACTTGTGCTCTGATTGGTGGCCATTTTATGTCAGTCCAAAATTTCTCGGAATGACTTCCAGAGATTATAGACTATCAAATTTTGATGCGTAAAAAAGTATTCCAAATGTTCAGCTGACAATTTATCGAGAGTTTACAATCTCTCAAGTTATTTTATAATCTTACGGAGTTTGCCATTTTTCCGGCGACATATATAAAATATAATTAAAATAAATTCAAATACGCTCGCTCGCCCGTGAATTGAACAAGTAGGTATCTAATTATGTATTTGTGTAACGAATTTGCTTAGTCCATTTTGTCACATAAACCTTTGGAGGTTTTAGACAAGTTTCATTGTTTGTTTATGCAGTGTAAAATAAAAGTACTTATTGAAAAAAGGAAACCCAGAATTCTCCAATCGGTTCATGTTAGCACGAAATAGGTATTCTATTACCTATTTCGATAAGGAACAAGAGTTAATTAAAGAGCGATACCCATTAGACGTTCGTCAGCATGAAATGAAATTATGATGGAATATAAATGTTGTCACGCGATAAGGCCTTATAATGGTCGTCTGGTGCCGAGATCTGGTTCCCGTCGACTGCAAGTAGATACATATGACTGTATTACAGTACAGAACATAAATTTGTCTTCCTTCACCATAGATATCCTATATTCCTATAATATCTCAGTACGTTTCCAGTTTGAAAGATAAATGTTAAGGGGCTCTTGTAATCGAAACGCAGAACAGAAAAATTACAATTTTTCGTCGCTGAGATTGTCATTAGATATTACAACACGTTTTCGTTACCCGACTTCTGAGGTTTATGATTTTTATGCGGAAAACTGCGATGTATGACAAAATCTTCAAAGAAAAAATGATTTTCTTATAAATATTCAGAAATATTCAGAAAAATGCATTTTTCTGAATATTTCCCTATAAGATTTTTATTTTTCATAAGAAATACTTTTTCTAAAGCCTTGTTCTCGATGATTTATTATCTCTAGAAGTACGTAGTTCCCTGTCTATACTAAAATTATATAGCTGAAGAGTTTGTTTGTTTCGTTGCAAGCGCTAATCTCAGGAACAACTGGTTCGAATTTAAAAAATATTTTAGTGTTGGATAGCCCATTTATCGAGGAAGGCAATAAGCAGCTATAACACTACGATACGGCTTATAGGAGCAGAGCATCAATGAAAAATGTTGCACCATGTGACGCAGGCGAAATGCGCGGGTGAGCTAGTTTGATTTTAAATCTACAATATTTACGTGGAAGGCGAGTGGTGCTAAGAAAACCTTAAAAGAGAAACTTAACTTAAATTTTTGAGAAGATCAGAAGATGCACAAGTTTCCTAAGATGTTTATTAACATACAATTATATGAATACCATTCCATGATGTGGGGATATGACTATCTACCTACCTAGGTACATATATACGTACTTGTACTTGCTACAAACACTACAATACCCGTTATAAAATAATGACGAAAACTAAAACAAGAGTGTCGCATTGTTTTACAAAACATGGGCAACTCATTGTGGTCATTATGGAACGGGACAAAAGCAGTCACAGTGGCCCACTCGCCTACTTTGACACTTGATACAATTTTATGACCGGCACAGTTATTAGGCCTTATTATTATTGTACGGTATTAACATGTGACTTTTTGAAACTACCACTGGTTACTTTTAGCACTTTTTAGGGTTTCGTACCCCAAAGGTAACAAACGGAACCCTATTACTAATCATCCGCTGTCCGACCGTCTGTAAGCGGCCGGGCTTACCTCATGTACCGTAGTTGGTATTAAGACATATCCACAGAGTGTGTATTTTTGGTGCCATGTTACCACAAATGATAAAAATTATGAAAAAACAAGCTGTTGAGACATTTTGTTGACTTATGAAAACATCAATGCATATACATTTATGATTTAAAGCATAAAAATATCTTTAAAAAAATACAACCGACTTCCAAATAAAAAACACTAACAAAACACTTGTATTTTTTTAAAGTTTTTTTTTCACTTTTTAGTGGTTCACATGTGCTTATCCCTTCACAGCGTACCGGCGTGATGTTATGCTATGAACTAGTGTAAACAATAGACAGACATGAGATTTCCTCAAATCCAGTCCATTTGATATCATTTATTGAGGAGTTCCGTTGCCTATCTCCGAAGTTCTTCATTAGATCTTCACCAAATTGAAATGGGACCACTCCGAGAAAGTACTCTTCCAAAAACTACCCAAATCGCTTCAGGTGTCAGTTCTCTCTATTTCTCCAGGTACCCATCATCAGATCCTGACTTGATGATCATAGGACCACATTGGAAGTATACTATTTCAAACAAAAAAAAAATCCAAATCGGTCCAGCCATCCTTGAGTAAGCGGGGAACATACATAAAAAAAGTTCCGACGAATTGAGAACCTCCTCCTTTTTTTGAAGTCGGTTAAAAATAACTATCATATTACATGTACCTACTTGTTCATTTCGTTTTGAGAACTTTAAAAAAATGCTGGCTTCTTAGACATAACGACAGCAAAATATAATTTTTATTATTTTATTTTCTTATTAAAGGGTGATTGACCCTTTAATAATTATTATGACCCCACTTCTGTAACAGCCTGTAGGAAAAATTTCAGTATTTGCGATCTTATTAACACACGTGTTTTAAGCCTTACTTTATGGCGACTTCAAGTGCTATCAGCTCGTATATTACCGTAGTTCGAGATATCTTTTATAGCCTATTTATGTACCTTAATTCTCGAATAGTTTTACGAGTCTCACGTTTGTACTAATTTAAGCGTTGATTCAATAGAACTGTGGATTATCTTCGTTTATAATCTAAACGACTTTTGTGGTATGGATTATAAGAATGCATTCATTCATTCATGTTTCAAGTTATGAATAATAAACAGGTTTTACAAAACCACCTTACGAAAAATCGAACTAAATCCTTTCCCTGAGCAAGCTGGCTCTGGGATAGGATTTGATTCGATTATGGGTTCGATACACGACTGATTGGTACACGGGCTTCAGGCAAGGAAAGTCGTGTACCAACCAGATTCTCTAATTTATCGAAGACTAGCTTTTGCCCGCGACTTATCCCGTTTTTTCCCGTTCCCGTAAGAATTTTCCATTCCAATATAGCCTTAGCATTCCTCATGAATGTGGCTATCCTATCATATACAAAAAGAATGTTCAAAATCGATTCTGTAGATCCAGAGATTACGCCCGGACCCTACAACCTCACAAACTTTACCTCTTTATAATATTATCTAGTATAGACAACACGAACAATGTCACAGGTGTTGTGTTGTATTCGTTTGACACATTCACCATCAAACGTCTCCTATTAAAAGTCGGCGAACTCACAAAGGATATCAGTGACGTGCATATTCTTGGAATAATATATTTTGTAGCTTCTCTTAGATATCTTATTGCCCCTTTATTTAGTTACTTACTTTAATTTTTCGAATAGTTTTACGGTGCTGTCATTTGTTCTAAGTTAAGCGTTAATTAAATAGAACTGTTAATTATTATTATCTAATTGTCTTTTTTGCATTGGATTATAAGGATTTTGTCATGAAGCTATGAATATTGAACATGTTCAAATCCGACTTGATAAAAGTTAACAAGATCCGTTAATGGTATTTATGAAATATATTACTTATTAATAAAGATTATTTATGTATTAATGTCACCGGAAAATTACAGACTCCGTAAGATTGTAATAATAAATCTTTAAAAATTCTAGATATATCATGAAAAAAAATAGTTTTTTCTTTACAATAAATTCCATCCAAATTCAATAGTTTCCAATACATCCGTGTTTTATTAAGAAAAAAAAAAGTTAAAATTTAATTTTACAATATTACAGCGTTTGCATTTTTCCGTTGACATAAATATTAATTAGGTACTATTTATGTATATAAACATATTTGCAATGGTGTAGTCGACGACGAGGTACGCTCACCTAGAAGTTATATTATTCACTTATTTATTTACAGTTATTAGAAAACAAAGTTAAGTCAGGGGACAGGGTATTTTACTGAAAAAAAATAATGAGTCCGGCAGATAGATTTCTAAAAATATTGGACACGTATTTTTTCTTTTTAAACGATACAGGTGCCTACTATGACGTGCTAATGCCATCCAATTCCGATGATGTAAAATGGATAGTGCTATTCGCTGTGTATAGCTCCGTCTCTCTCTTAGAGTGGAATCATGATCGTTTCAAGACTTCATAGTAGGGCCCCAGTGCGTTGAAAACACGCGTGACGTTACGTCGCTGGTAAAAATTGTAACATCGCGATCGTAATGATGTCACGCGTGTTTCCAACGCAATGTATCGTCAGATGACTGGACGGTGGGTAATTCGAATTCGAATTATGTAATTAAAACAAGTAGGTAGTTAAGTAGACAGTATTATACGAATTAAAGCTGAAAGCTTTCTCAGAAGAAAAGCTTTGAAAATTTTATTGTTAGTAGCCATTTAGTTGTAATAGGTTATTGTAATAGCCGATATATGAATAACCATGTGCGTGAGTACCATTACTTGATTTAGTTTGTTACCCCGGCCGCTGGCGCGCTAGGTGTGTGCTTAGCATTGGCCACACGTCATGACTGTGTCACTGTGATGCAGAGATAATGTCACGCGGCGTGTGCTGCTAAATGATAAACTGGGTGAAAGCCAGACACCACATTTGCATACACTACATATGCACGAATGTTTTAACTCGCTAATCGTTACACACTTACCTACGACTCAGTACCAAGGATAGGCGGTCGTAAAAGATTGTCTGTAGAGTGTCTTTTCTTTTTGTATATTACAGATGTTTTGTCATCTATCGGTCTTTGTGCTAACGATTTGAGGAGGCCTATGAAGTAGACGTATTTCGGCTGAAATGATGATGATACTGATAGTGTCGACGCTTTTTAGGGTTCCGTAGTCAACAAAGAACCCTTATAGTTTCGCCATGTCCGTCTGTCCGCGGTATAGCTCAGAGAAGCTTAGCACTATAAAGTTGGAATTTGGTATGGGTATATACTTATATTAATCACGCCGACAAAGTGGTTTTTTTATCGTTTATCCCATGGCGTGGAGTGTCGTTGGATAGATCGTTAAAACATGGGAATTGAGGGTGTGCGAAAACCATTTTTCCGTCCATGAATCCGTTTGCGAAATATTAAGCTTTAAAGTACTAATTTTTGTTAGAGTTAAGTGTTATCCCCCCTCTGCCAGCTAAACCGTAGTTTTTGGGGACGTGAATAAATTCATGGTACTAGCATAATATAATGAACTAGCAGCAGCTGTGCCCGCGACTTCGTCCGCGTGGAATTGTCTTTGGGAAGCATTTTTTCACATAAACCTTACATATTTCCATACAAAATTTCATCCCCTATTGTTATTTTACACCTTTGAGGGTAAAACTTTTACAAACTTTGAATGTCATATATATTTATACCGAATCAACAGCCCACAAATAAGTTTCAAGCTTCTAGCTCTAAAATGACGATCCATACAACTTTTGATTCCCACCTTTCAACCCCTTACAACCCTTTTTTCGCCTATGACCTTTCTCAGGCTCTAGACTATCTGTGTACCAAATTTCATTTAAATCGCTTCAGTAGTCTTGGCGTGAAAGCGCGACAGACAGACAGAGTTACTTTCGCATTTATAATATTAAATAAGTAAGGATAATAATAAATAATAAAATCATAATATAAAATATATTATGGTATATAAAAATATATAATAAATAATATTTATATATTTTCGTAAGGATTTAAAAGGGAAACTATCACAGCTAAGTCGGCTTTACAAGTTGACGAGGAATAGTCGACCAACCTAGAAAATGTAGGAACCTACTTGGAGAAGGAAAATTTCGTACAAATTCCTATGTGGGCCCGTTTTTTTAAAGTTTTTAACCGTTAAACCGTAAACTCAAACAAAATGCACCATTCTCATGCAACTACGTCACAATTGCCGACTACACACTACACGCAGACGGTCTACATCTGTGCGTGGCCCGACATGCACTTAGCCGGTATTTTTGCTGCATGAGCCATATAACTGCCGCCAGGCCGGGTACTGTATCAAATTCTACAAACTTCAATGTCTATATGACTAGAAGTTTATAGTGTAAGATGGGTGAAAAAGTTCAAAGGAAAAGTGGACTAATAATAGAATTATTATCACTCAGCCAAATGTGTAGATGAGAGAAGTCTACAGATCTAGGTGGGTCAATCAATCTAGAGATAGGTCAATCGATCATATTAAAGAGTAGGAACTGAATTAAAAATGTAGAATCAATTTGACGCAGCATGCTTTTGTAAAGTGTGTGAAACTGAAAATAACCTGAGACTGTCTTCAGGCAGGTAGGTATATTATGTTACCGACGTCAAAATCAATTCGATTAATTGTGAAAATGTGTTTTTTTACTTTTTATATTGTTTTGTTTCGAATGTTTGAGCCACATGAGTTATTTTTATTCAGCCGATTTTGTTATTACTTTTGTTTCATTGTGGTGAAGCTTCGCAAACGTGACGGGTAGGCTTTCGTTGGAAATCCTTTAATTTGTTAGTTCGTTCGGGAGATTGCTGTTTATTTCAGTTTAGAGAATTGGAGATTGCAACATTTCATATGATATGCGGTGTTTTAGTTTCGGTGTATTTCCACAATTGTGACTTATTTTAGAAACCGGCACAAAATTACAACAAGCGATGACCGTGCAGACAATAGATAGTAGAGAATATGTTGGTATATTCTAACGCGTTTTTCACGTCCGGTGCAAAATGCCGCATAATAATATTTAAATTCAACACACGGTATTTTGTACGGCTATCTAGATTCGTCGATTAAACGAGCAATTACTGTGATTGTGGCTGGCGACGAATGTGCACAGTTATTGTTGTATTGTAGTATTTCGCAACAGGCAAGTGTGAAGTCATTAGTTAGTTTGACAACGTGTGTTTATCGAGCGACGCATGCGTTTAAACAGGCTAGGTAATAGCTGTTGTCTGTGGAGCGGACTATCTACAACTAGTTTTTGCCCGCGACTTCGTACGCGCATATCCCGTTTATTTCCCGTTCCCGTATTATAGCTTTCCTCATGAATGTGGACAAAAAGAATTTTCCAAATCCGACTGGTAGTTCCAGGGATTAGCGCGTTCAAACAAACTTTTCAGCTTTATTATATTAGTATACATAATATAGATTATTAGTAAGTATATAAATATAGATTAGCCTGAAAATTTTTAGAAAATAAAAAACCTGTTAATATTTTAACTGCTTTTCGAGGTAGTCTCCGTTACTTTCTATATAAGCACCGTCGCATGCAAAAACAAAAGTCATTTATTCAAATTAGGCTGAGTTCCAACACTTTTTGAACGTCAAAGTTCTACATAAAGACAGTCCCCCAAAACGCCCGCCCGTCACCACTTCCTAGTGTTTTAGCTGGGAAGAAGAAGGGGCGCAACATACTCAACAGCAAAACATCTGTCTGTTAAGTTTTAAAAACTTCAATTTATACAGTAGTATAGTATGCAAAGTAACTTTACGAAACATGACATAGAAAAATAATGTCTAATATGTAAATCAAATTTTAAATGAAATTAATTGACATTTGTAAGCTAGCACACTCCATTATGCCATCAAAAACAAACAAACTCAAGCATTAACAAGTAAATCAAACTAATTAAGACTCCAGGCATAAATGGTGTGCCGGCTTGCGATGGACCATTGACTTCCACGCCTTTTTCAAACGCAGCCTCGGCATCTTCGCGGTTCATAAAACGAATTACTCGAACTTTATCTTTTCATTCACTTTTTTGTAATGGATTCCCATGGACAAATAAAACAATTTTCTGCATTAGAAGCCATTGCTCTAATAATAATAAGAGTACGTCGAGAATAAAGTTTAAAGATATTATTATTTTATCATACACTATACTTTGAAATTATCATAAATAGGGATTGCAACCCGGCGTAATTTTCAGTCCGGCTGGATACGAGCGGATTCCCATCGACAAAATTATTAATTAAATGTAAAATTTCATGGCCTTCCTTTTATTTTAGATACTATGTTATTTAGAAGAAATAACTTGAGCCTCTCCATCGTTCCTACAGTAAAATTACAGGTTTTTTTTTACATTTAGCGGGTTTAATTCCCGGTTCAGACAGGCGATTATTTAAAATTCTTTGAATGCAGTTTTCGAAGTGTTTTTAAAATAAAAATGAAGTCATCATTCCGTAGTCTTTCTATCTACAGTATCAAAGATACTTTCCCTCCATGTGGCAAAGTCGGACGCTCTGTATACTTGCAGTATATAGATAGAGCGGCCTGCCTGGTAGAAAAAAAAAAGTGTGGAATAAGTTTTTTAGCAAAAATGCATGTTGAAGTACGCGGTACTCGTAGGTTCGCTAAAACACAAAAATATTGTTTGCAAATAAATTGTAGGAAACTTTCTCTACTTTAATTTTGCATTTACCTATGTTTTATCTTTAAATTAATTGGAAAGGAGATATTGTCAAAAAACTGCTATTAGACGCAATTTTTCCAATATGGCGGGGCGAGTGGCAAAGATACGAGGTGGCGAAAGTTGAAATTCGGAAAGAGAACATCGAAATCTATAAAATTACCATAAGTATTTCAAAACTCCCGGAAAACTTTCCAGGTACCTCTTTATTTCGGACCAAATGGCGACATTTAATTGCATAGATTGTCTTTTGGTTTAGGGTTCGTAACAACATATTATCCAGCTTTCATCACCTGTGACAATGTCCAGCATTCGAGTCACCTCCGTCATACTTTTCAAGCATTGAGCGGCACCATTACAACGACGGTGTTTTTGATCTTCCGTCAAATTATGAGGTATCCATCTAGTATATAGCCTCTGACGAATAATCATGTGACACTTTTTTTACTTGTCTCATACCAATGCCTAAAGCTGACCGAAATCTGTTGATATATTTTTTTTTTTATATTGTCCCCCTTCTATCAGCTTCTCTTCTATCATTAGCCGCACAACACTCACGCTATCTTCAATAGTCGCTGTAAAAGGACGTCCTTCTCGTGAATCATCAGTGAGTTTGCATCGACCACGTTTGAACTCATTAAACCAGTTGTAGTTGTAAACAGTGGCACGGGATGGGACTTCGTCATGAAATACTAATCAAAGTCTATCGTAACGACAGTCGTAATAAATCATTAAGCGAAAATTTTCTCTAGACAAATCAATTTCGACGCACGACATACACTTTTTAAATTGCCGCCAATGTGTAAAAACAAATGACATGAATTCATTAATTACACATCTACAGATTCCCGAAGAGTTCCTTATTCGAAATTTAAATACATTTTTCATCGGCCTATTCTAAAAACTTACAGAGTTGAGAGTGACCCCCGTATAGTATAGATTTCTATCATACCTGAGAGCCAAGTAGCGAGAAAAACTGTACAATAGAAAAGTTTACGTAGTGTAAAGACGATGCTACGAAAAGCTGTCCCCACCACAATTAACTTCAAATGGACTGATACATTGTATAAGAATCTGTCCATACCACTGTCTAAGTTCAGTGAGAAATGCCTGGTAAGTGCTCTGATACGTGCTAAAATGGTATTATAAACAAAAGGTAACAATAGGTAGCTAAAGAACTATATTATTATAATGACAATAGATAGATAAAGCGAGAAATCGTAGTCTAGTCAAGGTCTAATGAAGTATTTTATTGCCCTTGTTTCATTGAAATAATCTACATTTTTTATTTACTAACTTTTATGCACTACTCCTTAGAGTTTATATTACGCACATATTTTTTTATAACTACAAATAAAGATATTTTCTGACTGTCTTTATTTTCAGAGAGATCAAATCGTATGACTTTATCAGTGCAATTTGGAAGGAGATAATCTGCCCGTAATTTTGTTCGTAAACAGCTCCAGGTATAATACAGTAAATAAACTAGAACTAGACAATATTTATGTCACGGTAAGTGTGATTAATTGAAAGTTATTAATAATTACCGAAAGTCGAGGTAAAAGTAAGATATTAATCACTTTTATCGGTGATTATTAATAATGTAACCTTAGTACCGATTAAAACGATACCCTCCCCCCCCCACTATGCCACTCAACGTGATCGTAGTCGAAGGCCAGGGTTCATTGTGGTTTAAAAAAAATAACCACGAATATTATTTTATTACTTTTATCGACGAGAGTAGTGAATTATTAGTAATAATAACTGCTCAAAGTGATGAATTTTCATTTTATATTCACATTTACCAAATCATGAGGTAATTATTAATAATTTTCGTCACAATGACATTTACCATAAAATTTACATGGATATAGACATTGCGACACCAATCATCTTTGTCTTTACAAAAGTAGAAAGCAAGGCACAAAACCGAAACTAAAGTTACTAGGCATTCGGTTCTGCGCAACTGCCACTTAACTGCAGTGGCATTGACATCCTAAAAGTAGGCCTATAGGTCGAAGTCAGGCAGAAAGATCGTGGTCTAGGTTGCCTATGGCTGTGTCTTTTTACTACCTATTGATGCACTGCTAGTGGCGGGAAACTGGAGCAAATCCGTGTGAGCGGCTCACGTTTGCCATTGTCTCCGGTGCGTCGCTTGGCGCTTGCAAATGATCCGCACTCCGATGAACACTGTTTTATTCTTACGTCTATAAACAACTCGGCTCATCTTTTGTTAGACGATGTTTATTTTCTTTTAAAAAAAGAGGACGCTTTTGTTAAGTAGTACAAACTAATAAAAGTTTTAATGAATTTGGTTTAATAACCCATTTTCATTCAACCAACTCAGCCCTATTATTATTTAACAAGATTGTAAAAGCATTTGGGAAGACTTACATTCCAAAGACGACATCTTAATTATACCCTGTAGCAGTTCCATACGTTAATGTTACGTATATTTTTGAAATAATTTGTAGTTAAAGTCTGCTGGGCCGATTTCCAGCCAATAGACTGATTTCAGCTGTGGATTTGTTTGTTCATTTGATTTTCCGCGCATTTTACGAACCCGATAAAAAAGATTTTCGCGGTCGAAATACTTACTTTACTTACCCAGGAATTACTTACCCTGTTGTTCATCTATATTTTCCGGCTCTTTTATGGTGTTGGTGCATAATAAAGTGTCGGTATTTATCTACCGGTCTATATCAGATCTTAATAATGAGTAGGTATTACATATCTTCCAAGACAATCGCCTGACATGTGCGTATGCGCCATTTGTCTTAACACAATAGTGTTCTTATGCGATTGGAAGTTTGTTCGTAAACGTGTCATCTGTTTTTCAAAACATCCCATCGTTGAGAAATGCAAGCAAAGTAGGTACCTAGTTCTTTTTATTAAAATACTAGCACTTCCGCGGATAAAGTAGACCTGCTGCTGAGACCACATGATCAGTCAGTGCAACTGTTGCACCCTTCATCCCGTTGGGGGTTGATTATGAAAAAAATCCGTTTTAGCCCTATACCTACTCACAATCAGGGGTTGATTTTATAAAAATCCAAATACACTTATATCTCATTTTTTATCAAGATTGTTAATGCCGAGTTTCAACTGTATCGGACCAAGCGTTAAGATTCTTCCATACAAACTTTAACACTCCCTAAAACCCAATGGTGAGTAGTTTTTAAAATTGAATTATGACATTATTTATTATTAATTTAGGTCAGTATTCGTGCCAAGTTTCAAGTTTATAAACCCGAGAAATAAGATTCTTTCATACAAACTTCAACACCCTCTAAATCGTTTTTTGGGGGTAGTTCTGAAAAACGAATGCTGACAAACTTAAAATTCAATAAGGTCAGTATTCGCACCAAGTTTCAAGTAAATTGGCCTAAGGAATAAGATTTTCACCCTTTACGAGGGAGTTTCCTAAATTCCTTTCTTAACTGACGTCTCCTGCTCATAATCTACCTCCATGCCAAATTTCATCTTCATAGGCTTAGTAGTTTTCGAGATTTCGTGATTAACAGTGGTGTGCAACGTTTTTGGTGTAGGCACAATAAAGTACTAACTTATATTCTATCTATCGAACTAAGTAATGAGGTACCTACTTTTGTCACTGTCGTTTTTTTTTTCAATAGATAGGTACTTAATAATTTAAACGAAATAACTTTTCCTTCCCTACATTTTGTTACATATCTCTTTAACCGTATTAACCCATTGTTCATTTGTTTCTAATTAATTGGAACTAGTTTTAAATTGACCAACTTAAGTTTTTTATTCTTAAGGTTTTGTTTGAGCGTTTACCTTACAAAGGTAGGTACGGTACCTACTGCCCTTAAATTGGACTGCTGAGTTTCCACGGGGCCCGATTCGCCCCTCCTTAGTTAACCAGCATCCCCCAGACTCCTCCGGGGGATCCATATCAACCCCGTCCAGTCAACATGGGCCACTCAGCAACAGGACTCCCCACTTCAACCCATCCCCCGTGCTAGACCTCCGAGAAGCCGGATTACAGGAGACGCCACGCTCCCAGTCAAGAGGTCCCTATTGCTCTACCTACCTTTGCAAGTTGCAAGGTTAGGTTAAAGGCGAGTTTAGATAAAGAATATTTAGTGTAAAAGTTAATTATAATATAGTACGGTCAATCCTCTATTTATCTACTTATTAGATTTTTTTTAATTAATTTAACAGTTAACTTCGAATAATATTGCAAGAGTCGCAGTTACAACAAGTACCTATCTGGGTAGTATGAAAACAAAAATAAATCATAGGATTGTGTTTTCCTTCTGAAAATTTGACTGAAATTGTTTTTCTGTTTGTCAAACCAAATCTCGTCAAACTGCTGATGAAATCTGTGACGACTTCGTCGTCGGTGCCACCAACTGCATTAGACTACTTAAATAAAAAGTGCAATGCACGCCTTTTGCGGTTGCATTTTTTGATAAAAGTCAGGTAATTTTTTGCAATTCTTTCTTTACAGAATATCAGATACAGAACATGACTCTTAAAATCGAGTACGTACGTTCTTCTGGAATACCCTGTAGAGCTCTATCTGAATGACCTACCTACTGAGTTACAGCATTCCCGTAGTACCTATATAATGTGAAATGTTTTCTTTAACCCACGTGATGTTTGGAAATAAGCCGTCGGTAATGTTTTGATTAGCGTGCTCAATAAACGATAATGCACATTTCTCTTCAACGTCGCACCTCTTAGGTACCTGCCATTCATTAATAAATATTAAACACACATGAATGTTTGTAGCATATCGTTTTGTAAGTATATGTCAGCGGAAAATTGCAAACGCCGTAAGATTGTAAAATATCGCGGGTAATTGTAAACTATAAGACATCGATATATTGGAAACTGTTTTTTTTATGTTTGGATTTGGATGGAATGTTTGTTTAGAAAACGATTTTTTCATAATACTTAAATATCTAAAATTAATTATTATCTAATAAAGATGTATTACAATCTTACGGACTTTGCAATTTTCCGATATACCTATATATATATATATTATATACACTAAATCCCACCCAAATTCAATAGTTTCTAATATATCTGTGCCTTATTAAGAAAAAAATAGTTTACAATTTTACGCGATATTTTACAATGTAACGGCGTTTGCATTTTTCCGGTGACAGTTATACAATCTTTGGTTTGTGGATTGAAGGACTAGAAGATATTGCTTTATTTCTGTAATGCTCATTCTTAGATATTATTTGGTTCAGTCGTTCAGTGGGTAGGTTCTATAGCATTAGCCTTCAAATCGCATGGTACTACTAAATAATGCCGCGATAAACGTGGCCACCTATTGGGCTATCATTAAAATGAAACCCTTCCACCTGAGGCCACTAGCCTAGGTAGCTCAACATTGGATCATTGTGCCAATTTGATCAGCTATCGAACAGATCTTAGGACCAGAAAGATTTTGACAACCATCATGAATTGGACGTCTTAAAACCAAAGGTCACCAAAGTATTATTAAAACCTCTTAAAATACTTTGGTGATCTTTGGTTTCGGTATTTCGAAGGTCAAAAGTCGTTATACTCCTCCTCTCCATTCCCTACCACTGTAACTCCTGAAATCGAAACACCAATGGCAACCATACAAAATCGCCAACACGACGAGACCCACAGCAAGCGTTATCATTATTTCAGCCGAAAGACGATCAATTCTGGGCATAGACAAAACGTTCGAACGTTCGTCCAAAACGTTCTGTGGTTCTAGCAAAACTCTTCACTCAACATAAATGCGAATAAGAATTTAAGAACGATTACAAATACACATTAAAGATCGAATATCGGAATACCTGTGGCATTTTCAGCCATAAAAAATTTACCTTATTTTACCGAAGGTCAGGTTAATATCTAATTACCTACTCAGCGTTGGAAGTTAAACCCAGCAAGGTACACTGGTAGACTATGTTAAGCTTAGAAAGAAGTCTTTGAAAAATACTGCATTATGCAGTAATGCAGAAGAAGGCCTAAGTTCAATGTTTTCCTGAAAAGAAAAGCTTTGAAGTCTATGGTTTAAATTGAGTCAGGATACTAGGCTAGACATAGGTGAGTAGGTACTAGGCCGGATTTGTGGTAAGTACTAAGGTTGTTTAAAGTTTTACAAGGAAGAAAAAATATTATCTTGATTAAATTAACAAGTCTTAGTGTGTGGTTTTACGTTGTAATATGATAACAATAAAAAAAAAGTACAAACTCACATAAAAAGGGGATAGGGAAAGAAAAACGACTCAAGTCAAAACTTAAGAAGTGTTGGAGTAACACTGCTGTGGCTGTGGCACCGATATGGTTACCTACAAGTTTATCGATTTCTTATCGTTACACATGCATGTTCTGATGCTTTCATAAAAAATTGTAGTTAGGTATACGACTAACAGATAAGTTTATAAAGCATTACCTACAGGATTATTACTTAGTCCTTTCAGGTCATAATCATTTATTCGCCAGAATATGGTACGTTACGTGGTTTGAAATTAAAACAATGGTGTCATCACATTCGGCCACGTGTGATGTACAAATATCATGTAGGTAGGGAAGACACATTTACACCTTTGGTAGCTAATTTGACTGGTGGAGTCAAATTAACTACCAACAGTAGCTGACACGTCATGTTTGCCTTTCAAACATGACGTGTCAGCTAAGTACTACGTTATAACTACTAAAGTACTACGTTATAACGACCGGCCATAAGACAGAGGTAAATAACTGGATAGATTCGACATAACACCAATAACTGCATTCAGAAACTTTCAGGTAAAACTAGGAAGACAGATTTTCAAAAAAAATCCTAAGAACTGGAAACGGCTTAAAAAGGATCTAAACAGGGGTTTAGGGCCTTTGCGTTTGGGGAAACGCACAAAACTCTTACCTACTTAAAAAATTTGCCTGCCTAATGGTGAAAGGTTATAAACTATCTATTGATTCCTGTGCAATGTGAATCTTTGTAGTTATCTAAGTAACTTGCTACTAGCGGACGTCACGCGGTTTCACCTGCGTAGTTCCCGTTCCCGTGGGAATACGGGGATAAAATGTAACCATGTTACTCGCTGATAATGTAGCTATCCAATGGTAGAATTTGTGAAATCGGCACAGTAGTTTTTGAGTTTATTCATTACAAACATACACACACAAAAATACAAATTTCTCCTCTTTATAATATTAGTGTAGATGTAGATTGACAATTGGCTTCGTCTAGTGCTCGACAATAACCCTTCAGCGAGATTAGACATAATTCAATAATTTAAGTAATCGACAAGAAACACGAGTGTTTGTCACGATTATGTTCTAGTGAGTAATACAAATGAATTCCCTATAATGAATTATTCCCCGCTCCAATGATTTGTAACCTATCATACCTAGTCGTATACCATCAAAACCACTACCACCACCACGGCAACACCGTAAAAGCACATACAATTTTATTTCGCTTAACGCATAAAGGTACGAGTTCGTAGCCGACCGCAGACAGCAGCAGCAGATAACGTGTCGCTGCTGCTCTCTCTGTCTTTTAGCC
>NDFZ01005491.1:105103-127389 GCA_002192655.3 Mamestra configurata
TTTTGCGACAGATTGCGACTGAGATGCGAATGCGAACGGTGCTTAAAATCTTGGTCAGCAGTAGTTTCGCAGTAGTCCAGTTCGATCCAGCCCGTCCCTAGCTGTCCTCTCCCCAGCGACGCCATAAGCCGAGGCCCGTACCCCACAGGGGGTGCCCTTAGCGCGTACCTAGTCGCTTTTTATAAACCCTGGCTGGAGGCTTTAATATTATATTAAAGCCACCACAGGCAAGCCCGGTTAAGCAGTCGACAACCTTATAGGAAGAAATGCGTGAAGCCACTCATAAAAAAAAAAAAAAGTTTCGCAGTAGTGTTTCGTTTGCGACCATTGGACTAACGAGACAGGTGAATTATTATCTACCCATCTTCTATTTATATAAAATAAAACTTTTTAACCTATATAACATTTAATATGCTTAGTTTAATACGGGTAGTAATAAAAGCTCCGAAAAAATGAAAATATGAGCATAGGTACTCAAAATATGAAATTTACCTACTGTTTTATGTGCACTTATCTACTAATTTTCGTACAACTTATTATGCTAATACAAATTAAGAAACGATCGAAAAAATATTGAAAAATTAATACAGCAATTGCCGTCACAATATATTCCCACCAGCTTAAATTGCGTTTTACCGAAAACTACAATTTAGTAATTTTCATCGTACTTCACCTGTTATAAATTTGGAATTAACCTTACATATTTTGTAAACTGTGACGCTAACTATGGAGTCGCTTAGAAATACTTTTCTAGTGACTCCATAGTTAGGTACTCCTAAGAAATATTAAAATGTGCTTGTATATCATTCATTACGGATTGCTACGCTCGTTAAAACGAGCGAAAATAAACTCAAATTAAAGGTGTAAAAATACTGAATATGCTAGTAGCTAGTGCAAGTGTTTTAATATCATATTAGGCGAAATATCTAAAATTGTTATACTTAAGCTTAAAATGTGTTATAAACTTTTCATTCGGGCCTGATCGACGACGGAGCCCCACTTCACTGTGTTCTTATATCTGGGTGGTTTGAAAAAAAATAACCACGAAGTGAGAAGGGGATGGCGGGGTCTGAAACACCCCCGCCATCTTCTAAACTAACCTGTCCAAGCCGGGGTGCCCCAAGTCCCGAGCTGTAAGGCCGACCGGTAGGTAGTTATTTTCATTAAAATTGAGAGTTAAATTTTAAAAAAGTTATTCTATAACCAATAGTAGAAATTAAGCTGGTTTCTATAGAGCCTAAGAAAACGATTATTTTAATAGAACCATATTATGTTCTGCTTAAATAGTCGCTAGGTATTAAAAAGACAAAATTCATTTACCTTATGGAACATACATAACCCTTTTAAAATTCATTATTTGTACGTCAGTCTGTCGTCTAGTTTCTTGGCATTTTTTTTTAAATCTGTCGCAGCTGCGCATATAAAAATATGGTAAGTAGATATCCTGTCGATCGATTCTGTAAACCTCTCACCGTGAAAACACAGGTGGAGTGAGCGCGAAGTGAACTGTCATTCCATCTTGATTAGGTACCTACAGGGATTGACAGCTCACTTCGTGATAGATCACTTAACCCAAGCCTTCACTTCGACATATTTACAGCCGGTCTATTCTGTCAACGTCTCACCGTGTAAACTTAGGTGGAGTGAGCATGAAGTGAATTGTCATTCCATCTTGTTTATATGGATTGACAGCTCATTTCACCTAAGCTTACATTACGCGGTGAGTAACTACAGAATTGCACTCCTGTGACCTGTCATTCCATCATGATAACATGATGGGACAGCTCACTTCGTGATCACTTCACCCAAGCCTTACTTGGACATGTTTACAGGTTTTGTGATACATCGTCCTTGAGCGTATTAAAAGTATATGGATACTATACATCCGTTTAATAATAACAAACATATACCAGCAGATGGTACGATTGTTTTTTGTTACGCATTCCCAAAAATGATTAACACGTGTTAGTTAGTGGTAGAAAGTAGGAAATAATATGGGTACCTACGTACAGACAAAATTGATAGGAATTAAAACATCAATATTATACAGTTAGAGGAACTTCATACATTGAATGTACCTACCTACCTTATTAGTAACTATCTATATAGATTTCGATTCGCATCACCAGGCAATTGTAGTTTGTTGCTTAGTTTTTTTTAAATATTGTACCTTCTTTAAACAATGAACATATTTGAAACAAAAGCTAGAATATTGTATAATATTATTACGTTGGAGTATTCAATTAAATTAAGTTCAACGGTTCAACATCAGCACAAATTGACCTTTCTGGCGCAAGTTCTTGAAGAATTTTAAAACGTATATTTCTCGGAATCTAAAATAGAGGAATATCTGCGCATCTACAAATCATCGATAGCTAAACCTTAAAACTAACATAGGCAAAACTCAAGGAGCAGAGCCTTCGCAGACTAAATAGCGACGACTGTAGACCGTGTGGCGCTTTAAAATCTCATGGAACGATCTCTAAAAACTAACCTTTAGTTTAACTACCAGCGACCTATGTAGGCAAACCTAACAGATATATGACTCGAAAATCTGCCGGTTGATTATGTAAACATATCGAAGTGAAGGCTTGGGTGAAGTGATCACGAGGTGAGCTGTCAATCCATATAATTTAGATGGAATGACAGCTCACCTCGTGATCACTTCACCCAAGCCATCTTCGACTTGTTAACAGAATCGACCGGCTGTACTTATCTATACTAATATAATAATGCTGAAGACATTGTTTGTTTATTGGTTTGAACGCAATCTCTGGAACTAGGAGTACCTACCTAAATCCGACTTACCAGTCGGATCTGGAAAATTAATTTTGGATATAGCCACATTCATGAGGAATGCTATACGGCTAAACGGGAACGGGAAAAAATGGGATATGCCTGTACGAAGTCGCGGGCAAAAGCTAGTTAAGAAGTTAAAAGGCTTGCTGTTTGAAGTTAGTTAATTGTCTACAATTTCTTCAAAATTAGAGTGAACAGGCTTCTTCTGGGTAAGCTCGCTCCATCGTCGACTTTGTCTCTGTCATCTATGACCTAGACTAGAGTCAAGAGCAAACCAATATTAAATAAAAAAAAATAAAAAAAATTTAGATGACATTCTTTTTGAAAGACTTTTCAATAAGGTTGGTATTTTAGTTTTAATTTAAAATAATATTGGCATTAAAATACATAGTAGTTACTGTTTACTTAGGAAAATAAATAAATAGCTACATTAAATGATGCTTACAATACCTACTTCATCTTACAGGCACGCAGTTTCATCTGTACTTTCGTTTCTTAAAATGTTATAAAATAATTTCCTTGGCTATAGGTTTTGTTGGCCAGTTGTAATTACTAAACTGTAAATTCTTATCGTGTATAAAATAGAAAAGCCATCTGAAATTTAATTTTAACTAAACGAGAATAGAGGCATTTTATATTTAAATTATGAATAAAAACTATGATAAAATATATTAATTTCAAAGGCCAGTTGACACGACAAATTCTGAAAACGAATATTTGCGAGCATTTTCCGAAAATTTTTGATATTACCTAGATTTTGACTACCTACTGAGTGGACTGCTTACTGAATTAAGGTATTTTACTTCAGCTCCGTCGTCGCATCTATTTTCGAATTTAATAGGTACCTAATGAAAAGTTTTGGAAAGCCTTTGTTGCGAAAATTCTTACATAATCTAAAGTGACTATAAATGTAGCCCCTGGACCCTCCCGGTAAGTTTATCTAGGCATTGATAGCTAGTTATTGTCCCTTACTTGCCCTATCTCATCGCATTAAGGTAAATCATATTTTCTATTTAGGTACTCATTAATATCTAAGATCAACTGATATGACTATTACTTATGTACTTACCTTCTGTGATGTTAATATGTAAATATTTGAAGAATTATAAGTAACGTGGAAATAAATCATTTAATTTTATATCAACCGTGAGAATCAGTCGCGGGAACTCAATATTATTTATACAACAAGATAACGAATTACATGGAATAAACAGATTTCGGAAAATAAATATACAAGTATAATAAACATTGTACAAGACTTACATGAAAAACAATTGTACAGTTCACTGATAAACTGATAACGTGGTGCACTGATCGACCGCTTTCAACAAGAGACTTGTTTTTTTTTTAAATCCAGTGAGTGTTTGCACTAAAACTATGGCACAGTTTTCAGAGCGAGTTAACAGGGTGGTTGTAAGGTTTACGCGTCGATATTTTGTTCAGGACGAGAGGCGCGCGCGGTACGGCTACTAGCGGGTTATTGGCAACAGCGGGCCGGGGCTGCGCGCGCAGCCCGCGTCACGCCGCTTGCCGCATATCCACTCCGCATTGACAGGCAAACACGCTGCACACACCCATCGGCTAGGTGAATGGCATTCACGGCGTCTTTGACGACACTACTTCTGTTCTTGCAAGGTGAATGTATGTGGGATAGAAACACTAGGTACCTACTGAATGAAAGAACTGCGTAAGACCTATCTGTATGTACCACTGAAACTCTGCGTCTTTAAATAAACAACGTAGTCTGACAACAAATCGACAAATCAGCATATTTACCAAAGAATATTAATACAGGAAATCACAAAAGTTGGCAAATAGGTAATTGAAAATATTTTCTCGAATTTGCAGTCGGTAGATGCCATAAATTATCACCGTTGTGGATTGATCCGATTTGGATGGTACGGCTTGTGCGAACAGTAGGTAGGAAGGAACATTGAATTATTATTTTATTAAGTAAGTACCTATCGACCCGAGTGTTTATTCGCTTTCAAGGCACCATGATGGTTCATTAAATAGGTAGTGAGGGTTCCAGAAATAAACTGCCTTGCACTCTTATCGATCGCTCACCCTGTGTACTAGCCTCTCAACATAGTTAGCTAGGCTAGTTTCAGACGTCAGTATTTTGTTTTTGCTACGTTAAAAATCGTTTGTCTTCTTATGCTGCTGAGGCTGACAACCAATCGGTAGGTATTTACCTACTTAGCTATGTACATTTGATTTAGATTATCCTCATTTCCTGACCTTTGCGTTCCTCCTACACATTTCCTTTTTTATGGTAACTATTCCGGTCGTGTATACCTATAGATGTAGGTAGATAATTAATTAATTAGTGTTAGGTACTTACTAGACAAATTAGTTACCTACTTAATTAGTGCTAAAAGAGTAGGTAGCTCAGACACGTCCTAAATTTTCCGCGACTGGTCTGCGTGGTCTACCTACCATACTATGTTTATATCAGATCAACCGTGTGGAGGCACTAAATAGGGACTCTACCTTAATTTGAACCTACCTAAATGTACGACTTTTACGTGAAAATTGGGCGCATTTGGGTGTCGTAACTGCACTAGTCTCGGGTTCGATCCCGTACACCGCAAGCATCATGCAATAAGTAGGTATACCTACGTAACTACGTAAATAGGTAAACTTAGTTCGTTATAAATGTAATACCTACTTAATATAGGTACGCGCCGACTCCGAGTTAATAACTAGGTAGGTATGTCACAAATGTCTCGTAATTTAGACGATGTGTTCCGGCCGGCAGTTCCAATATCAGCTATTAAATTCCTAGATGACATATGGGAACATGTGCTCGGGGTGTATCCCGTATTCATCAAAATATCTTGGCGGTTGCATAAGACGCGCTGGATTATGTCGCAATCTCGTAATATTGTTGTATCGGCTGCATTTATTTTTAACGGAATACAAGGGGCCGCTCTACTTACTGTCACTCATTTAGACGGCCACAAGCCACAACCGATCCAAATGCATTTTATTAGAATTTTCTTAGACGTTGATCCGAAATTAGTTCGTTGTTAACATACTTACTGTTAAGTTAACAACTTACTTATATATTTTTACTGAGCATTGATAAATTTTCAGGTAGGTACCTATACCTACCTGAAAAGTTGATGCGCTTATGAAACTTGGGGTATGGACAATTTAAGAGACATACTAAATACACTTGAATAGGTACTTATATATCTTCTACCTATGCAGTTATCTGTCATTAGATTATTTGGGAGTAAAAACGGTGTCGCACTTATTTAGATAGATCTATTTGAATATAAGAATCATGTCCGAACGCTGCAGCTCTTGCTTTACTGTCTAGTTTGTCATTTATTATAGACCATAACTCAAAAGCCATACAAATAAGCAAACGTAGTTTTTGTCTCAAACCATGGATGACTCCTGGTTACATCAAAAATGTTCTGTGCATAAGGCCACATAAGCTAAAAATAATCCAAATGACCCGGTTAAAAATAAATTTACAAACGATACTTACATAAACTTTTATCAGGATCTTCTACTTAAATTGAAAAATCAGAATGACAGAGAAGAATTAGAAAACAATAAAGATCAACCAAACAAATTGTGGTACCTATACAATCAAACGAATCGCTAAGTCCCAACTAAAAGCAAGTCTCATAAATTACAGAATACCTAACACTTATATCTACTTAGTAATAAAAGTTATCGAATTTGAGAAATTCGATGGCGCATGTTCGGTTTTCAGCTTTGCAATTTTTTCAATGGGAATTTTCGTAGCTCATTGTGGTTTCATTTAAAAAGCCAGTCGTTGGAAAAGCCGCAAACATAATCTACATAGGTATTTTCGATTAAAATAAAATTGAAAAAGAACAAGGGCTGCCGCCCGGCGCCTCGCAAAGATCTGCCGCCAGTGGCCTCGCAGATCTATCAGTCGGGGCCTGTCAAAGGTCTGCCGCCCGGCGCCTCGCGAAGATCTGCCGCCCAGCGCCTCGCAAAGATCTGCTGCCAGTGGTCTCGCAGATCTGCCACTTGGGGCCTGTAAAAGGTCTGCCACCCGGCGCCTCGCGAAGATCTGCCGCCAAGCGCCTCACAAAGGTCTGCCGCTACTGGCCTAGCAGATCTGCTACTCGGGGCCTATCAAAGGTGTGGTGCCACTCGGCGCCTCGCAAAGTTCGGCCGCCATTGGCCTCGCAGATCTGCCTCTCGGGGCCTGTCATCTGCCGCACGGGGACTCGCAACGGTAAAGGCCGCCGCTACCTAAGCCAGGCAACACTGGCCGTATTATGTGGACGGTGGATCTGTCTACAGCCTAAGGGTTAGTAATTTTAAAGAAATTAGATACCTAGGTAGGTAGGTACCTATTAATCAAACAGGAACCTACCTTATTTCCGAAAGCACCTCGTCTCTCTTGATTTAAATCGTCATGCAAGTCGTTAACATGCTTTAATCAAGCCTGTAACGTAAATAGCATGAAAATACCCACCTACACAATACTACACACTGCTTGTTTACTTTAATCGCTTCAATGTGCTGATAAAACAGTTTTCAATAAACTTTTACATTGAAAGTTATCCTTATCAATCCTTGAATTTGGTAGGTAGGTACTTATTTACAACAACTGATAAAACCTCCTCACGGTCAACGGTGCCCTTTATAAGAAGCCACTCTCGGTATCTACTAGTCGACTTAGCAATACCTACTTAAGTATTACGCTACAGTCCTAATTAGGTATAATTATTAGAAGACCTTCTGCCTGCCCACCGCCCCTACTTGGGGTCTTTCGCAGAAAATATTTACCTATCTCTTCCTTGCAACCTGTAAGATATCTTGAAAGCTTTAGGGTGCCTACAGATTTGCTCTATTTCTGACAATCAACACTTGATCAACGTTTCATCAAAACAAAATCGAGTAGGTACCGAGGTATAGGTCCTGTTAATGACGTCTGTGAAATCCACTTTTCACTGCGTAGTTCCCACTCCTACCCCGTTGTCGCATGAATTCGCTCCTGCGACGACTTGCGGAGTTTTCCGAGCCGCCATTAGCTTTGATTCTACCTGTAAAATGTGTAAGACGGTCTATTTCGTATTTTACGGCCGCTTCTGCCATGGGGTGGCGATTTCGTGTTCTCTGAAACTTGAAGCTTACAAAATGTTCTCGACTCGATGGTCAAAAACACAGCATATCGAAAGCGACCATAACGATCGTCGAAAATCGTATAGATACTGATTGATTCCTAGGAATAATCATTCTTCCATCTTTTCTGTTTTGTATCCCCCTCGAATATTTTTCCTATTACCCTGGATTTATTTAGTCGGCGTATCTAAATCGTAGCTTAGTGTTTGTCATTATTGAAATCTAGGCGAGTCACGGTTGAACTCTAATCGTTCATTACTTACAAAGCGGGCGGCAATCGGCCCGCATAGGTACCTGTTGGGTACAAATAATTTACAATGATAATATTGCCACGTCAATATTCCAGTGTGGCTCATTCATTTACAACTTATTGATGTAGGTTCCCGTCAACTTTTTGACCTCGCTTCCTACGCAAAACTTCTAAATTTTTTTATTGGCCTTCTGTCTGGTCGTCGCTCACCCCTCATTCACATAAGCAAAAGGAAACACCCCTCTTTGGTCGTGATTAAAAAGATTATGTATAAATAGGTAGGTATGTACCACCAATCGTTTCGCCTTTTGAGTAGGACAGCAATCTAACACTGATATGTGCCCAAGCACGGTTAATATTTACTAAGAACTAAGGTAATGTGGGATAACTACATTCCTTGGTTGTACGATTTATTAACTTGGAATCTGATATTGAACGCCTAGCCTTTTTCAAGTATCTGGTCGGCTTCCAGTGTAAGTGCATGCAGTTTACCAGTATTTTACATGGAGCGAGTGCCTACCTGACCAAGACAATCCAGTAACTGGGTACCTTTTACAACTGACAAAGATCGACTAATGACAGTCGGGACCAACAGCTTTACGTGATTTCCCAGGCAAGATGAAATCTCGGCAAGATGAAATCTCGGCAAGATGAAATTAAGTGCCTGCAGTTTAGGTACCAGTATTTTACATGGAGCGAGTGGCTACCTGACCAAGACAATCCAGTAACTGGGTAGCACAATATAATTTGGCAAGACCTTAGGTACCTTTTACAACAAATTACAACTGACAAAGATCGATTAGTGACAGTCGGGACCAACAGCTTTACGTGATTTCCCAGGCAAGATGAAATCTCGGTAGGTACCTATGTTACAATCTTCACCCGTGCACGTTCCGAACTCGGCAAGCGTAGCTTAGTCTTGCTATGCTTGCCGAGTTCGGAGGACTACGCTTGTTGAGGATCGACCCGCGCGGCTGTTGTTACTTAGCCACGCGGTAAAACAATTAAACAAGATTATAATTAATTAAGACTTTTATTACTGTCCCCAAAATGCAAGAAATACAAAAAGCTTATCTACCGCAGTACCTAGACTTGAAATAAATAATTGTGACACTATTTCTTCCTCATTATTATAAGGTGCAAGTGTTTAGTGGCTGGCTAAGACATTACCAAATTATTTACATACCTTTTTTATATTGGTAATTTATATTCATACATATACCTTAAGCCTAAGCACTACTGAATACTTCATAAATGTTTGCACCTAGAAGTTTTAATTTGTCATTGAGAGTGAGTTGCTGAGTCACTAAGTCTGGAATGTTTGTGTTACCCTTACATGTGTTCTTTGTGATGAGTTCATTTATAACAGGCAACAGTTTGACAAAGTGTATCTCTACCTTATTAACATCTACAAAAGTGTCAGGAGTTGCTCCTAGTTTTAAAGCTCCATTTGTGATTACATGATCAACATTTAATTCCAAATGATTCTTAGTTATTGGTGCAGATTTAGTTACAAATAAGTTGGCCACTTCATCAGTAACAGAAGAGAAGCTACGACTCACAGATGACATAGCAATAGACATGACTTCGTCACTTTCCAAAATATCCATGGTCTCTTTTACAATGGTGTCTAACTTTGCTCCGCTGACCTCTGCATGGCCTATTAAGTAGTGCACCATCTTTTTCACAGGGTCACCCTCTGTGTCTGTGCACAATGCAGTTTGTATGGACCAGAATATTTGCTCTACCTCCTGCAGTGTCATCTTCTTTTTCAAAGATACAGGTTCAACAACCTTCTTCACAACAGTCTCTATCTGCTTTACCAAGTCTTCAACACCTCCATCCACAAAGTGATGACATAAAGACAAATACTTGGCCTGTAAGTCTCCATCTATCAAGGAATCTTCATCGTGGACTGAATCTCTGTATAGATAACCACCAATAATGTTAAGTTGCACTCGCAGTATCACTTGTAGTATGCTTAGTGCATACACAAGGACACATATTCTTGTGAATATCATAAGTTTCAACTGTTCCCACAATGCTAGTTTGTTGTCTGGATTTTCTTGCAATTTTTGAACTATTTCTTCTGTGTTTAAAACACTTAAAATACTTTCTGTCACAATTTTTGAAAGTGAGAGAATGGTTTGGTTGCATGTTCTCTCTGTACTCTCAAAGTGTTGTTTCTTACGAGTCATCTCAAAGAATCGTTTTGCTTCTTTTTCCTGCCATTCTCGCAATTTTCTTTGAGCATAGCCTGTTAATAGGTAAAGTCCACCAAAAACAGCACCCGTCACAATAAACTTCCTCTTGTGACGGCGCAAGAAGTCCTTTATGCCCTCTAACATGTTGCTTACTAAACTGTATACTTAATTTATTGGAATATAAGAGGAGCGTCGGCACGGTATTTAGTTGTGTTCATAAGACGCTTGGTGATGAATGTTGTAGCATCAATGAACCTTTCCACACAGTTCATGATGCATACCTCAGTTTTGGAGTCCATACGGTTAGAAGGACTACCCATGCAAGTGTCCCAGCATGTGTCAGTCAGTCCGTGAACGAGAACCTGCAAGGTAGAATACAATATAATTGAGTATTATTATTACAATTATTTTATTCCATCAGAAATATAATTATTTGTACTGTTTTATTATGCACATTTGTAAATTTGATGGCTATTAATTCTTAAACATACTATTGCTTACACAAGGCAAATTCTATGACAAAATTCGAGTTTTTATCAATAGTTGATATCATTCTAAATTCAAGGTTTATGGACAAGGAGATAATGATATTGAAGGCACATTGCACAGAAAAGCATTGCTTTCGACTTTCTCACAAAAGTATTAGTAAAATAATAAAACAATAGAGCATATTAATTAGGTAAAACTGAGCGAGGTTTGGTCAAAGGTCGATGACGACCTGTGTTACTAGGGTAAGTGTGAGTCTGTGATCATGGCTACAAGCCTGGTGTTGAGGCAAACTTCTCATTAGCGTTAGTATTTGACAGTTAGCATCTTGCTAGTAACACAACAATGAATAATGTAACATTCACCTGGAAACGTTGCTTCTGCGTTTCGGAGAGAATGAATTTTTCTAACTGTGGATCCTTCTCTAATTGTGTTTCAACCATAATCAGTGGATAAGACAATAAAATAGTGGCACTTTTACACTAACAGAAACTATGTCTTTTACTATTTTCTTAAAAAATAATGTAACAATGCAGGAGTTTGGTATCTGAGAACAGAGAAAAAATTATTTTCATATTTTTACGATGAGAAACGTGAACAACACATAGTTTAGTATTGCCATTTTGCCAAGCTACATTTTTTTTTAAATTTTATTCAATGACTGATGGATTGAATATTACTGTCATACTTATAATCTTTTCCTTTTTGTGCTAAATATAATTAATTATTATTCCACGATTCATCAGAACCATAATAAACTATTTCACAATGAATGAAAATTCGTAGTATTTTCGTAAATGTAAATAAATATAGTTTTAACAAGTATAAAAGGAACTTATAAATGGTTAAGAATTTTATTTCTCAATAAGAAATACAAAGATTTCACTTACTTGAGAACAATTGTTAAATGTAAAATTGCAAATTTCATTTCTAGTTTACGCGTTAGAAATTGTTTTGAGCACAATGTAATTATGTACCTAGTCTGTGGTACAGGCAGTTCACTACAGCCATGCTTGCTATTTTGTTTGCCATTATGACAGATGTGCCGGGTGGATCTACATCCGTAGAGTTGGGATAGTTTTGCACTACAGCAAGGCAGCAGTTTATCGATGAACGTTTGACCATTCACTATTCTTTATTTAGTTGTTTTTATTCGTAGGTAATAATAACGCAGTCAAGAAGGATTACAAAGTCATTACAAAGATTTTTATATATACAGGCATATTTGGCGGAGCTCAAAACAGCTCTTGTCGAGGAAAGGGACAATATACCACAGTCAGCAATAAGAAAGCTGATAATTCAATGAACAAAAGGATAGTGTGTAGGCCAGAGGAGAAAATATTTCCAAATAGAGCAATGTAATTTGTCAGAAACTTATGAATAAATTATATTCAAAACTTAAGGAATACTAATTTTTAATAGTTTAGTTTAGTACCCCATACACAAATAAAACCACCAAAGCATGCGATAAGGATACCCATTGAACATAATATGTGTATTAGTTATTTCGGTGCACAATTAACAATAGAATAAATCATAAAGCACATTTAAGTGGCTATTTTATGTACATAATAGTTTGGGAACTGGGGAACAAAAATCATAGAAATAATAATATTGGAATGCTTCAAATTGATGTGAGTATGTAAAATAATTATTGAATTTCTAAGCACTTATTTATTTTTAACCACAGCATCTAAACCCATCACAGGAAAATTATCGAAATAATCGATAAAAAATCAAAATGTCAGATCCTCTCTAGATGAGTAGTAATTTTTGTTATGTTGATTTTGATTTCATTCTTGGATTTCAATTCGATACAGTTTTTTACCAGAGCAACAGAAAATTTTAAGTGTTCGTGATAATGGCTCAAATTAACCATTGGAAGATGCTAACAAACTGTGATTTGAGTGGATATACTCTTGTTATCCCAAGTGTGGCGGTTGGAAATGTTGGACAACTAGCTTGTGATTTAGTTATTTCTTCTTTACACATGAGAAAGATTGGATTAGTTTATAGTCCTGCACTTATACCTATATTGGGATACGATCCTTATAAAATTGGTTCAAACAATTTATCTGGTTGCTGTGAACTTTATGAATGTGCGGAAAGAAAAGTTGTAATTCTGCTTCTAAGAGCACCACTAGTTTATAAGTATGGACAGAAATTCCTGACAGAAGTGGTGGATAAATTCAAGAATGAAAATGTAAAGGATATTGTAATTTTAACAAGTAGTTTTGCTCATGAGAGGAAGCATATAATGACTTCTCCATTCCGATTTGTTGTGAATGAGTTATGTCCACACACAAGTAAACTGAGAACCTTAGATTGGGTAGAACATGAGTCAAAAGGCGAGACTGTTAAAATACTTGGGGGAGGCTTTGCATCTTTACTGTATGAAATCATCAAGGAGAAGGCGGTCCCATGCTTAGTTCTATACAAATTTGCCTCTGAAGGAGATAACATACCGGATGCTTATGAAATGGTGCAGTACTTAAACACCATTGTGCCACTGTTTGACAACCCAGACATTTACTCACAACTAATCCATCCAGTATCATGGAACCTCATGTTTGGAGGACCACCACCAAGAGATATTTATTAAATTTGTACCAAAATATGTATGTTATATAATAAAACTCGTTTATGAATATTGTTCTGGTTACTGTTATTTTTCACTTTTTTACCGGACGGGTGTGACCAACTGGAACGGATAGTGTTTGGGGTACCTCTAACCTTCTTTAATTCCTTAGACTGACCAACCCGCCTGCGTCCAGATGCACTGATGTCCTGTACCTGTTCTATAGGTTCCCAATCTATATCTGTGGTTCCCATACTTGAACCTAAACCGTTCTTCCTTCTTGTTCGCTTGCTGTCTTCGGGATAGATTAGGGTTAGGGATGTTTGCTTACCAGGGATAAATGTAGATGCAGAATACATTATTAACACGGCAGTTAGCGGTTTTAGGAAACTATTTGCATTATATTTCAATTATTTCTTGCACATGACTACCAATTCTATGTTTTAAATTGTTTACTATAGTAAAACACTACTTTATCGTAATGAGGCCCTCAATTCAAGTTTTTTACAACGAGAATTTATCCGTGTGTGAACCTATTTACTATTTGGGGTTTGTTTCCCGAAACAACTAAAAAACCGCGACTCTAATGGTGGCAACACTTAACAAAAAACCCGGAAGGGGAAAACTACATTTCATTCCTACTTTGCGGCTTTATGCCTTATCTTTCTGTAGACATGTTAATGCCTGAATAGAGCTTAAGGCTAGGTTTTCATTTAGATTATATAGAATTTGAAAATGATGGATGTGTGAGGGACTGTGTTCACCCCTACACACACACAACACCTATCTATTTTATTGTAGAAATAAATGCGAATCAAAAGTGTTGGTTCGCGACCAACACTTTTGAAAAAAAATCAATTTGCAACATCATCCTATCAGTCCAGAAACAATGCCAATTGAATTATAGAATAATTTTATTGTAACAAGTTGCTATTTACCTGCAGTCAATGGCTTAATAGTAGGTACACTTTTATAGTAATAACCAATTTATTTCTAAGTTTAACCACAGCATCTACTGATGAAACTTATTTACTTGTAGATAGTAACATGTTGGTGCATCATGTCTTCTTCCATTCTTTTGTATTTGGGGTTATCTATGATTGTATTAGAGATAATAGTCCTATAAATGCGTTAGCCTTCTTCGCGTCGCGCAGTCAGGTTGTATGCTTTTCACATTCAAGTTTTACGATTACCCGACTAGATGGCGCCACAGGTCTGCTGTGAAATGAACTCTAGGTACCTACTGTTGCGAAACATTATCCTAGCTCTAATATAGTTATAGATCTAAACCTTGACTAAAATTTAGATACCTACCCAACAAAGTGTTTTTTTGGCGACGCCGCGGTTTGAGGAATGCCTAAAAACCATGTAGGTATGCTTAAATACACTCATTTGCAAAAAAATGGGCCCCCAAAAAAAAGGAATTTTTGACACCACCTGCAGGAAAACGTCAAATTATATGCTATGCAAAATGCAGGTTTCCTTACGGTTTTTTTTTCACCGTTTTCAGCAAGTGACAATTTATTAGTTTATAATACCTACTGGGTTCAAACCTGTGGTCTAACAATCAATGCTGCTGTGCTGTTTTTTCCAGTGAAGGGTAATTATATTATTAAAAAAAGGCTAAACGACGGATCCAAACTTCTTGCATATACCTACGCTTCCACGTCACCAGTACGGTGTGCGCGAGTATTGTCGTCCATAAAATGGAATCTTCTTCAAGAGCGACAAGAGTAGTTGCGGGTTGTGCATGTGGAAATAGGACTTCCGTTATGTACCGGTGTGCATTTAATGTTCCATTTTCTATGAAAATCAACTCCGTAGGTACCGTCGAATTCATTGCTGCCCAAAATATAACGGAGCCTCCGCCATAAGGAGAGATTTCTTCAAACCACACGTTCGAATAGCGTTCCCCTGGTCTTCGCAGCACTAGTCGGCGTCGATCCGCAACAAAAGAGATTATAGTTCTAGCTTCCAGAGTCCATGATGCACAATTTCGAACCAACTGAAATTGAGCAACTCAGTGCCCGCGGAGGGGCCCAGACCGGAAGCTAACTTCTAATCCCCATACTTCTTCAGGGCTCTTCTTTAGATCAACACTTGACACCTTACGGTTCCGTAACGCCTGACTTACCAAAAACCGGTCATCTTGTGGCTCTGTGCATCGCTTTCTTCCGGAACCCTGGTCTTCTTTTGTCCTGCCGGTCTCTCGATCCCGTCGATTTCGTTCTCGGTCAGTTGACACATTTGGCCGCTGCGTAAGTTTGCTAACGACCTTCTTCAAGTAGCGCTTTATTTTTTCCGCTCTTATCGCTTTATCAACCATACTAAAAAGAGGAATGTAAAAATAACTATTAAATGAATTAATAAAATATACCCCTTTTTTGTGATATTTAAGGATTTAAGATAGAGAAAAAAATACAATAAGTATATTAAAAGTATGTTTATGATACTGAAGAGATAGAATGTATAATAGTATCTATACAATTTCACGCGATATTTTACAACCTTACGGCGTTCGACATTTTGTTCGGCGTTCGTTTGACTTATGTATAGGTACCTACAATGCAAATGTCAAGCCGTAAAAGAACCATGTTAGGTTAATGTCTGAGGTGGTCTTTTAAGGAAAGGGACTCAATGATTTGAGTAGTAGGTGGTACTGTCCAGACAGTGCAAGCATAGGCAGTCATCGTGCAGCTCAACTCGATCAGAACTTTGAGGAGCTCAACAATCAGACGAACAATTCCAAACTAAGGAAAAAATTGGGTACACCCAAACTGCCAGACCCGGAAAATAAAGACCCAAAAAGCATAGTCCTCATATAATTACAATACGTCATTTACGAACCCTGCAGATGAGTGTCTGAGATGATATTTAGAAGAAAAAACCACACAGAATTGAGTGGAACTGTCCAGTCAGTGCAAGCATTTGTCAGTGTTAGGTATGGCACAAATCCGGAGTAGGCACGGGCTAGTACCCTCTGCGAAAGTTCTGATGGAAAACCCAAAAACACCTCCGGACCTCAGAAACCCACGCATTTTGTCCACGCAAGCCAAGTTCAACTACAGCTAAAAAAAAGAAAGATATTAATTCAGCGTTCAAGTCTAGTCGATACCGATGCATAATGTGCATAGACAGATTCTATGGGAAACGGCTCCTGCTTAACATTCTGTAAGGGGCGCTTGTTTTAATTAATTTGATCCCGACCAAGATTACCGGACGCTGGATTTAAACTTATAAAAAATTCAAAGCGGATTGCATTACACAGCATGCAGCTACTTTACGACGTTCTAAACATATTAAATATTGTACCTAAGTAGGTATTTTACAGCAAGGAGTAGATATTAGAATGTTAATCAGAGTTTGATTAGTTATCATAGGTCGTATTTAGTAGTACCTACTAGGTAGTTTAGTAGGTACTAGCTTCTGCCCGCGACTTCGCCCGCGTGAATAAGATTATTTTTGCACGTAAACCTAATCCTAAATTACTGCATATAATATCAAATTTCTGCCAGTCCAGTTTGACTGGCAGAAATTTGATATTATATGTCCAGCCGTTTCGGAGATCACACGTCAAAAGTATTTCAATGAGTTTTTAGGATTCTGTATAGTCAACAAGGAACCCTTTTAGTTTCGCGATGTCCGTCAGTCTGTTTGTCTATCTTGTACGCGGTTTATCTCAGACACGCTTAGCACTAGAAAGTTGGGATTCGGTATGGGTAGGTATACCTATTAATCACGCCGACAAAGTGGTGAGACAAAAAAAAAAACAAAAAATTAGGCTACCCCTGCACGCCAATTGTGATGTTTTTTTTATCGTGTATTCCATCGTCGTTTCAAAATATTGAGGGTGTGCAAAAACCATTTTTTCATCCAAGGATCCGTTTGCGAAATTTACAGTGAAATTCGTACTGATTATTTAGTCATGGTTTACGGGACGAGTAACCACGGAATCCTTCACTACGCGTGGCCCGTTTAACTTGGCCGGTTTAATTTTATGTTTCGCGGAATCCCAATTTTTCTAAATAAAAGTAGCTTAAGTTACTCTTTGTAACACCAGCTACCTGCCAGTGATAATACCGTCATAATCTATCCGGCCGTTTCGACACACAGACAGACAAAAAAATAAAAATTGTTTTTAGCTATACCTAGTGTATCGCATAACCTTTCATGAATTTTAGTAAAACTCTGTTATTTTGATATCACAAACAGACACTTAAATTTTATTTATTTCCTTGTTTTCTTGTACATATACATGTGTATGTATAGAAGGTTTAATGTTGATTACACATAGGTAGTGTCAGGTACAACACTGTGTGATATGTTACGATATTAGATTTGGATCGGCCCTAGGTAAGTGTCTACCTGTGTCGGGAACGTAGGTTTACCAATTTGTTAACTACCTACCTACGCAAACGCGATCACAGGTCAACTCGATGAACTCGGCCTTTTGCCGTCTATTATTGGGGTGCGTTTCATAACGTATAAACTCATTTGGTCTAATTTCATTTTAATATCGTTCATAAGATATAATCAACGTGAGATATACCAACTGTTGATATAATTTCTTTACATATAACATTTATTTCTTCTAAAACTTATTTAGTATAACGTTGTTTGATATAACGTTTATGTAATCGAAAATCATTTGGTCTAAAGTTTAATATATATGAAAAACGTCATTATGGTTAATGGAACACCCCGACTCAGAGCACCCCGACTCAGAGTACCTTTTTTTTTTATCTCGGGGGGAAATCCTCATGGAAATCCTCCACCCTGGGGCGGGTGGAGGGGTCTGTCAGACTCTTACTGACTAAAACCACCCCGGTGTTCCATCTCCCACCTACGCCGGGGATCGCGGGAACGTAAGCGACTTCCGCAATCCCCGGCTGGTGCCGGCCCGCCTCTGCGGGCCACCTCGCGTCGGCGAGGGGAGTGAGGTGTTTAACTCCCCTCGCTACGTCAAAGAGGGGCGCACGGGAACACCACGCGCCGCCACCTCGGGTCCGGATGAGTGGGGGGCGACGGACATCCCCAAGTCCGCCGCCCCTGGACCCAGTTAGGGGGGCCGGAAGAGGGCAGCGTATGCCCTCCTCCGACGCCCGATGCGCCTGCTGCGGGCAGGGAGAGCGGTTGTGATCTCCCTCTCCCTTTCCGCAGCCTCCTTCTGCGCGATAACTGTCTCGCAGAAGGAGACCACCGCGTCCCAGGACTCCTCACCGCCGACCATAGCATGGACTACGGCCGGCAGCGAGAGGTCACCGCCTACAACAGAGATGAGGGCACGGCGCGGCTCCTCCCAAGCTGCACACTCTGCAAGCGTATGCCGTGCCGTGTCCTCCCGACAGTCGACGCAGTGGTGGCATCGAGCGTCCGGCTCCCTGCCTATGCGACACAAGAACCTCCCGAAGCAGCCATGCCCCGAGAGGACCTGCGTCGCACGGAACGACAGGGAGCCGTGCCTTCTCCCGAGCCAGAGGTCGAGCACTGGCCGGATGGCCTCGATGGTGATGAGGCCGGCGGTAGGGCTCGAAAGCCTGTCCCGCCATTGACTCAGAGTACCTACCCCGACTCGGATAGGTTAGGTTACCGCTTCGCTCCCGCCTTAGCGTTTGTGGTTATTTTTATTTCTCCGTCGAACTATCTTAGCGCAGGTGGTAACCAGTTACTAGTTATGTTTTTATATCTTTTGAGTGGTACCTATGTCAAACGATTTTATATTTAATTTATGTTTTGCTTATAAAAATTAGTTACTTTAAAAATTATATCAATCGTTTATTATATTAACTAATCGTTATATTAAATAAAATTATAGCTTCCGTTGTTATATGTTGTAAATATTAGAGATTTTGTTGTTATATCATCTTTACTTACCCCTATTATTACACCTAACATATTAAATTCTCCCAAATCGAGAGTACATATCGACGAAACCCAAAGTGGGTCAAATGACAGCATTTTCAGTACCTAAACATTTAAAATACCGTAGCATCCAACTTAAATTGTTTTATGTTTGTTTAAACAACATTTCGGGAAAGCACAATGTTTGCACCCAAAACTAAACAGCTTAACAAGAGCAATAAACCCATATTTGTAGGCTGGAACTTTATAACTGCTACACATATAATAATGAAAGTAATTGCAGTTGGATATCACGTGGCCATTAAGCTTATGTTAGAACTTGGGTGCTAGCGAATAATTGCTGGGAGGTGGGATTATATTACCGCCTGTAGGTAGGTGAACCCGAGTAATTATAGAGATTGGTTACCTGAATAGGGTGAATTAAAACGAGTGCCGCTCATTTAGTATAAGAATATTCGATCTATTTTCAAAAGCTATAATGCTCAAATCACATAACGTTTACGACTTACGTCATCTAACGACATTTAACATAATTTTCTGTTGATTTAACGTTCAGTTTGTATAACCACATATGTTTAAACAACACTTTGTCTAACGTTTGTTTAGTAAATTTTCATTTAGTATAATGTTCTTTTGATCTAATTATCATTTTGTACAATTTTTTTTTTAAATTAGGTTCGAATGGAGCGAGCGAACATAGCTTCCGTTATCCCATTCATGGTAGGTTCCTTTAAACCCTGCAGACAGAAATATGAGCCCCGCAGCGAGACGTCGTCGACTTTCCTTGGTCACTATCGTAATTTAAGCTGAATGCATTTTAACAAAACTATATAAACTGATCATTAGATCAAACAAATGTAATATGAACATTATAACTTTTAATCGTTAGTTTAAGTGTATGTTATATCCAGTGAAGCTTATATAAAATGAAAAAAAAAATAGATGATTATGACATATTATTTGTTGTTATATAAAAAATACTTATATCAAACATAAGGTTTAGATTCAATTAAAACTTGTTTTGCAAAAGCTGTCAATTTTATTTATTTCCCGTCCTAATAACATTCAGAGTGTAAGTACGATATCGAAGGTCAACTTTTCCACTGTTAGTTAGTGTTCAATTCATGTTGACTTTAATACATTTACTTGATCATTGGGTCCTAGGTATTCTGCTCGAAAATACCTACTGCATTTTATTGAGACAGTTTTTTTTAAATTGTTTAGTGCTTATCTGTATTGGTGAATAGATAGGTATTGTAGCAGTTGATGCATATAAATGTCGGCAGGTATCTTGTACCTACCTAGACTTCTATAAAAGCTCTCAAGAACCATACCGTTAATTAGCAAACCAAATTGTATATTCAAACAAAATACTACCTACAGGACAGAGTCTATTTATTAATAAAGTCCAGATAGAAGCTCGTAATAATTTCCCAGCGATTTATATTTCCGTCGTCACACGGCAATACAATTTAACTTTACGTCCGTCCCCGGCTTCGGCAATTATTGCCGGTTGTCGGTATTTTCACCCACTCTGACATTAGGAGCAGCTAAACGACTTAATTGATATAGAAGCTGAAGCGGCGCAGGCCCTAGCCAACAGAGCCCACGTAATTATGGTAAAATGGAAAAAATAACGACATTTGCGTTCATTTGCGACGACTGTATTCTGAAATGGAAAACCTTCTGTGAATTACGTAACGTTTTATTATATTTTCGTTTCGGTAAAATATTCATTTCAGCTGTCGATTACAGAATATTTCATACCGTCGTTATAATCTAATAAAATTCCCAAGCTTGAATTAGGTCTCTATTAATTTGAATACAAATACTATATTATTTTTCTGTGGGGGATAAAGGACAGTCACAAACTATCTACAATTTGTAGGTAGTTTGGCTCAAGAAGTGCCCGGAGACAAAAACGAAAAAGGCTATTGTGTAATGCAAACATTTTCTGTTTTCATGTTAAAACTTATCTGGAATTAAGTACCTACTTTTTCAACCACCGCAATAGACAAAAACTTGGTAAGAGTGCACAATATAAATGTGTGAAAATAAACTGTGTAAGCGTAGGGCCGAACCACAGTAGATAAATATACAGTAAAACATCTTCATACAAACGTGCCGCTCTCGGTTTGAATGTGTGCGTGCGCGCCGCGCGCCATGTCGGCACGCGATTTCACGCACACGCTAGCATAATATATGGGAGAATAAGGTGGCGGCAGTGCGGGCTGTGCAGCGCGACTGTGAGCACGCGCGTACGCTACATGACCGCTTGCGTTCGTCAACTCTCGCCGGCGCGGGCGGCGGACACTTGTCGTAAATTACGAGTATCATGACTTCAAAAAGAGGAAAAAAATATTGTAGTGTTTTCGGGTGCCTCAATAATGATTTCGCAAACCCGGACTTATCATTCTTCATACTTCCTACTCAACCAGAAATGTAAGTACCTACTTATACTTAAATATTATTAGAAAATATGGTATTGTATTGTTTATTTCACAGTTTATTTGCTTTATTAAGAGCGTAGCCGAGTCGCATTTTTCTGAATACTATGTTTAGAGCTAAAGTTTATTTTAAGAAGTCTAGTTTTACTATAAAATAGAGGATTGAGTACGAAACATCGTTTTGGTAAACATATTTTTCGCGTAGGTATAGTTGTAATAAGGACAATTTCACAATAATTAATAAATAATAATAAAGCGTTCCGGACGTGCAGAAACAGGAGAAAAATTTTCTCGGTATCAAATTTGTAACTTAGTATAATAAATGTTATGTGAATAAAAGCTTTTTATTTTTACTAAATTTATAAATTGGTAAAATATTCAATCATAATATGCTTTTTATTTTATAAATTTAGATCAAGTGCTGCTTGTTCGAAAATATTAACTAAAAGTAAAAGTGACAACCCTGGGTATCAACGCAAGAGTAGGCTAATAACTCGGCGGGCGGCCTTAGATAACCTACTGTATATTTATCTACTGTG
>NDFZ01005491.1:130856-143125 GCA_002192655.3 Mamestra configurata
AATAAGGTGGCGGCAGTGCGGGCTGTGCAGCGCGACTGTGAGCACGCGCGTACGCTACATGACCGCTTGCGTTCGTCAACTCTCGCCGGCGCGGGCGGCGGACACTTGTCGTAAATTACGAGTATCATGACTTCAAAAAGAGGAAAAAAATATTGTAGTGTTTTCGGGTGCCTCAATAATGATTTCGCAAACCCGGACTTATCATTCTTCATACTTCCTACTCAACCAGAAATGTAAGTACCTACTTATACTTAAATATTATTAGAAAATATGGTATTGTATTGTTTATTTCACAGTTTATTTGCTTTATTAAGAGCGTAGCCGAGTCGCATTTTTCTGAATACTATGTTTAGAGCTAAAGTTTATTTTAAGAAGTCTAGTTTTACTATAAAATAGAGGATTGAGTACGAAACATCGTTTTGGTAAACATATTTTTCGCGTAGGTATAGTTGTAATAAGGACAATTTCACAATAATTAATAAATAATAATAAAGCGTTCCGGACGTGCAGAAACAGGAGAAAAATTTTCTCGGTATCAAATTTGTAACTTAGTATAATAAATGTTATGTGAATAAAAGCTTTTTATTTTTACTAAATTTATAAATTGGTAAAATATTCAATCATAATATGCTTTTTATTTTATAAATTTAGATCAAGTGCTGCTTGTTCGAAAATATTAACTAAAAGTAAAAGTGACAACCCTGGGTATCAACGCAAGAGTAGGCTAATAACTCGGCGGGCGGCCTTAGATAACCTACTGTATATTTATCTACTGTGGCCGAACCCTCAGCGGGCCACCCAGCGCGCGCTAAAGTGTTATAAATCGCCTGTTATCGCCGCCGAGCAATAACTACTTTATGGCGCTATAAAGACAACGCAACCTTATCTATCACAAAATAGACCAAGAGATTTTCCTTAGAAGATTGAAAAAAGAAAGGTTTCAACGAAAAACTCAAACATTTTGCTTCGAACTTAATCTCCTCATTAGGATTTCGTAAGTATTATATACAGTTTCGGTACGTAAAGTTGTACTAATGGATTATGGGATGATTTAGACGAGGATTTAGTGGGAGTCGCCGTTTTATAATACCTTAAGTAATCTAGACTTAGCTTTCATTATTATGATAGATTACTCCATTAGGCCTGCATAGGCGGCTACGAAATAGCTACAACCAGTCTATGTGCTACGAAAATGAAGCTACGCCTGCTACGACTCGTAAGTACATATTACATTCAAACATGCACGTAGCAACTGTATTAATAAGTGTAGCGTGACACTCCACGTTCTATTTACTTCGAGCGGCTTGTCGTTTTATCCCGCCATAATCGAATTTTGCCCTTTGGAATTGGAAATTGTTTATGTATAACTATGGCTGTCGAATAAATAAAATGGGTCACGTCGCGGTAGCGTGACGGGACGTGTTCCAAATAAATGTCCAGCTTGTGTATTTTGTTGATGAATGGCGATTGTAGTATTTAGTGGTAAACAAAAACACTTGACAGTCAATTAGGTAGGGTACCACAGTGTAGGGACATCAATTGTGATCCATTCAATGTAGACGTTGTATGAAGAGACCTGAATAAGCGATATGTCCTATGTTAATGATATGAGAAGACGAAATAAAGTCCGTTCCAATCAACAGTTTACAGTAATTAGTTAAATCTGTCATCAGTTTCGCCAAGGGGCATCATGTTGTGTCATTTATGTACATAGTGTTTTGTGGAAAAAGAAAGGAAATAAGGATTCGCTCCACTAGTTATCTGAATTCGGTTAAACTGGATGCCGATACCAACACAGTTGGAAAAATACTAGGCAGAATGGAATATTGATTGTTATACGTTACACATAAGCCGTATCGTTTCTTTTTTAAATCAAGAATTTTATTTGACTCAAAATATCAATTTAAAAACGAAAAATAAACATAAACACGACAATGTTTACATAATATCAAGGGTAAAACAAATAAATTCTATATACCCGTTTATTAAATTCACAAAATTTCCGGTGGGGTGAAATATTCACATTCCTAAAAGCTTTATTGCCAAAAAAAGGGTCGCTTGTTTACGGAGTCCCAGTAAACCGGGTGAAGTCTTCATTTTTAAAACAAAGGGGTCCGTCCCGTGGAGCGTGCGCTTATCTCGCGGGACGAACTCGTCGAATCAATTAAACGTGCTCGCGTGACCCGCGGACGGCTCGCTCGCTACTCTATGACTAGGGATGCAAGATGCCGTACCGTAGGATCCGCACGTAGATGGAATCGCACGATAATTATTAGTTGTTAAGTCAAAATTGATCGGGAAGTGGGGATGCGATTTTGAATCAAAACTTCCAGCGAGCGATATTGCGATAGTTGCAAGCAAACATGGATCTTTGATATGACTTGTACTGAGTAACGTTCCTACTAGTTATTATCGCAACGGTAAGTTCGATTTCTATCGACAGTTCTGAAGTTAGGGATGTCTCTTCGCTATACCATAGAGTTATAGTCATGTGACGTCCGGTGCATTATTTATCGATACCCGGCGACAGATCCGCAGCTGGTTTATAACGCTTAACGCGATGAAAGCGATGCGCACGTGATGTTGCATTTTATCGAATGTGGACGCTAGTAAATGTGAGCGGGATATTCGGTGAAACGAAGCCAATGATATCGCTGTGAATGTGGAACCAATAAAAAGAGAATATTTTAATATGTAGCATAATATTACGTCCCTTTTTCGTCAATATTCTAAAATTCTAATTTAATCTTAATAATATGCCGTCAAATTCCTATAGGCTTCTAAAGAGGTTCCGATGGAAGAGTATCTCTACAGCACCTACCTACCTATCTACACACATATGGTACATTTTCAGTTGAGGTAACCAACGGTTGCCTCTCATGCCTCTCTTAAATTGCTCTCCAGCGGTCGCTGGCAGCTTCTACATTCAAGTCAGTTTCTATAGCAATCAAGGTTAATGGATTTATTAAGTTACCCTTTCGATTTATGTCAGATAAAAACTCAATACCTAGAACACACGGGCAAAAGAAGTAGTCGGTATTACGCGAAATATTTAATAGGTACCTGTACTTCCGTATAAGATGCCCAAAAGACCCTTTTAATGTTATTATTTAGTGCAATGCATTTTACATCGTACTTCTTTCGACAGAATGGGTCTATCTGCGTACTATATCAGATATTCATAACGATGGCATCGCCACCACTTCATAAACTGCACAGGCCGCATTATTCTCACAAGTAAATAAACTCCTTAATGGGTTTATTTAAAGCATATTTTATCTCTGTCTTTCTAAGGGTTTACGGATAAATCGTTCTCTTTCTACAATAATTAGGATGACAAGAAATAATGCTTCCCGATTGTTTGTCGTTCGGAAGTTTGATTAAGTGCTGGAAGTTGGAATCTCTTGATCGTTAAGTAGGCGGTTTCCACGGATATTTGTTAAGACAAAAGCTCAGTTTCAGTAAGCGTTTTAATTCATTCAAAGGAGACGGATTAACGATTGTAATTTAATTAGAAATGTTTCACTTCATGGCTAAAAGTTATGACTTTTATTAGAAAATGATGAAATTCACGGCCTCTTACGCATAATGAGGCAAATATGCAAGAAATTAACATTAATGATATCTAATCTTTGCTCCTATGTATGTTTAATTTAAGCTCCAAACAAATTACATTGCTATTATTTCGGTACGTAATTGCTCCCCATTAATTAAACGAACGATTCATTTAGTATGAAATGAAGCTGCAATAAAGTTCAGCAGTTATTGATGTGTTGTCGATGACGTACACGTTACGCGACTAGATGAGCGACATTAGAGTGGTCGGCAGCTAGCGGGCGCAGCGTGCGAATTTACCACGTTCAACCGACTGATAAATTATGTCAATTTATCGTGAAATTACTCGATATCGCTGCGCTAACTTTTACATCTCCCCGTTCCACTCTGCCCCCATATATCGGCATAAAAGCCTGACCCGCATCCGCTTCACAAGTATCAAACTCAATTGTCTTGTCACACATTTCGCATTGAAACGACGCGTCGCTGTATTCATCGTCATGAAATTTAAATAAAACAACATAATTCATAAAATAAACATCCTCCGTACAATACGATAACAGTTAAAAAGAACGTAACCCACAGTAAAAGTTATCATAATGTTTACTTTTATTACTCTCTTTATTACCCAGTTTTTACGACGAAGCTTCAACAGTCGACTGACTTTAAGATATTTTTTCGTTTAAATTGAGGACAGCTTTCTAAGAATAAGATGTCGAATCTAATTTTTAGCTTAAAAATATTTTCGCTACCTTTAGTTTATAGACGTATCTTGGAGGATCTACAGAAGTAGGCCACAAAGGAAAAATCAAAAGATATTTTATTTATTTACGTGTTTGACCGCAACCTCGCCTATTGGCAAGCAAAGAAGTTTGAGTAATAGGTAAGTCACTACTATATGTGGATGCCGATGATGTCTATAAAATATAATCTCGGGTGGCTGGGTGGCCAACCGAGATTATATTTTACATTTATTTATTTATTTTACATCCTATCCTACTTCACACTTCCTATCCATTTCGTTTTGGCCTACCTACCTACTGTGTTAGATACTTCCGACTAATATTCGACTTCCTACTTATATTATACCTAAATGTGAAATATGTATGGATGGATCGGTGATTGTTACTCTTTCATGAAAAACCCTTTTTAACGGATTTTGATGAAACTTTACAGTAATATAGCTAACTAACACATAACCTGTGATCGGATTATCGGGCGCTTATATACCTAAACTTCTTCCCGTGAAAGAATAATATAGACATTTCTTTCTGAATAAATAAGTAATCCCGGCTTCCCGGGATTGAACAATTTTGTGAAAACAACTATAACAAACTTAATGAAATTATAGCAGTGGTTATTTTGATTTCGTATATTTATTTTATTCAAAACAAATGGAATATAATGTGCACAATGTGGTCAATGTGTTGTATGTATTACACGACTGCCCACGAAAAGGAGTGTAATATTTTTATGTTTCTATGTAACTTCTAAATGCCTGAACCGACTTAAAAGCATGTCCGTATTATACTTTCGTGTGCATCAAAGTGAAGTTTAGGTATATTAGCGCCCGATTATCCGATCACTGCACATAACATTGACACATATAAAGAGGTGACATACTGATTACACGCGGGCCAGTTCGATCCAGCCCGTCCCTAGCTGTCCTCCCCCCAGCGACGCCCTAAGCCGAGGCCCGTACCCCACAGGGGGTGCCCCTAGCGTGTAGTCGCTTAGTTTGTAAGTTTTTTATAAGCCCTGGCTGGAGGCTTTAATATTATATTAAGGCCACCACAGGCAAGCCCGATTAAGCAGTCGACAACCTTATAGGTTGAAGTGCGAGAAGACACTCATAAAAAAAAAAAAAACAGATTACACGCGGGCAGTCAACCTGTAGTATTGTTGCATCGAACTACACTATATAATACATTTTTTTCAGTGGCATCAATCAGGCAACGTTTAATCGTTTCGCAGAGTCAAAACATTTTTAAAATACTCCCAATAAAATGGGAAAAAGCGTTAAAAGTAATAGCTCTTCACAGTTTTATTGTGTGAGTGCGATATGGCTTTTGTCGAGGCAACAATAACAAAAAGTACTTTGAAAGAGAACAATGGAGGTAATTTGTATTGAAGTGATGTTATTCCTACGTAGGGCTTATACGTTGGCCTATTAGAGCATGTTAATTAGAAGAGGGTTCGGTAGTTTTGTGCAGTGGCTAGATATACACCGAGAAATAAATGCAAAGTAAGAGGTAGTACAAATTAACGAAACAAACATTATTATGAAGTTCGTCTTCTTCTTGTTTTCGAATCGATGGTTACTCTTGCGCTGTTGGGGCCTGGTAGGTGGCTAAGTTAATCGCAGCATCGATCGGTGGCATTAATTAAATACCCCAAAGTACAGGTGCATGGTATATTATATCTAACGACGGAAGTAGTTTGTTGATAAGACGTTAGATTCCGAATTATGGCTAATGAAGTGTAATCTTTTACATTATGTAGTTACAATCGAATGCAGTGCCGTGCCTGCAAAAAATAAAAAGAAGGTGACAATGATGATTAATGTTTTATTTATTCATCTGTTCTGCGAGATGTGGCGGGGAACCGGATGAATTTTGTGATTGCTGGGGTACTGTGGTTAAACGGTTAATATGGAGCTTGACTGCCGCACGCGAAAATTGTGAACATCTAAGGAAAATTTGGCACAGCGTAAGAATATCAGTTGCATAACGTGTTTTTTTCAGAAAAAAATTGTACACAAAACAAAGTCAAAGTCAATATATACTGAAATACTTACTGAATAATATTATGAAGAGCAGTCACCAAATTAATATCTCCATCTTACATACCTCCCATTATACTAAAAACTCATTAAGGAGGGACTTATTAGAAATGGTGCCCACAATGGGGTGAGAATAGCTAAATGTGCCTTAACGAGCTACCATCGCGACCGAGTCAGTTAATTTAATAGTACGATAATGGTACTTGAAATATAATTGTGTCTTATTTTCCTAGCAATATATCATGGCCCTTAAAAGGCCGGATACATCATAAGACGGCCCTTTCAGCAAGTTATTATAAGAAAACACAAAAGAAAATGGGGAGTGTGTACGACGACATTTTATTATTCTTTTAAGTTTTTTTTTGCAATTTTCCTACATATTTTTATCGTTTACCGGAAGTACTTTCAGAATTTCTGCCTTTCAAAAAAGCTTTAGTAAATAAATTCTATCGTCGAAGGGGAAGATGGATGACGTCATGATAGTGAGCAACAGCATCTTAATAAAACACTGCGTATCAAGGTGTTTGACAGTTCAATGCAAAAGTCTCAGATTCATATTCTAAAATCCTACTCACTAATGTTGAGTAACATTAGTGAGTAGCATTCAGATCTTTATTTTTTAGTGAAGCGCCCACTCTTGTCTCAATGTCCGTTCCCTCTAGAAAAAATATCTATTCGCTATACTGTGTATATTCCGTGTCGGTGTCAGTAATGGCGTTAGTCGAAGGAGTCGGTGGCGCCGTGTACGTACGTCGCCCGATTAAACTGCTTGCCTGATTACGACTCTATTACATTTCAAATACCCCATTCATACGAACTGAATTGTATATGTAAAATAGGTACATGTGTATAAATTTCATACGTAAATCTACCAATTTTTCGAAGCTCTACTGGGCTTTGATTTCGAATGAAAAGAAAATAAGGGGTGCTTTTTGCACGATAAAATGAAAAAGCGATGAGAAACGTTGCTGATGGAATACTATAAAGAGGAGTTTTCATACGTAGGTTGTAAAGTTCTCGCACATAAGTTTAAAAAGTGTACATTGTATGCTCGTCAGTTTCAGTGTTATGTAAACGTATGAAACAGGGAGTGTCGAGGCAAAGGCGATTAAACAGTCACGTGTTCGACCGACGTCAATACTATACGTTTTAGTGACGTGCCTTTGCGTTAATGGCTGCAACATGCAGGCACTTTATTTCGGGATCGTGATATGAATAATTTAAGTCCTCTACGAAGCTTTCAGTTTAAAAATTTACTCTTTCCTAATATCGTGATACTTATAGTCGGATATAGCCTCGTTATAGGATGCAGCTTAACGAACTTACCTCGCATTATCGTAGTGTTGCGCCATTATGTTCCCCGGGGACTAATTTGTAAATAGACAGTGATCGTGATGTGTTTGCAGTTTCAATTGCTTGGTGTTCAATCATCAGGCTCAATGTTTGATTATTATGCCAATAGTACGGCACATTACTACATGTGGCAGGTATCGAGAATGTCATTCGAATTGTAGTCCATTACGCCGTAAGCCCATCCATACTTAATATTATAAATGGGAAATTAATTGTCTGTTTGATACCTATTCACTTCCTAACGGCTAAACAGAGTTGGATGAAACGTGAAAAAGGACATAAGATGGGTACTTTTCATTCCGACAGAATATTCTCTTAGAACGAACGCGGGCAAAGCTTCTGCCAGTGGTGGCAGAAGCTATTAGTAAAGTTAACGTAGAATATCCTTTTCGAGTAAAATCAGTAACATTTTCTTTTTGATGAAACGCAAAAAGGGATGAAGAAAACTTAACTTAAATGAGTATTTATACCAGGTACTTATCACATACCAAAAGATAATAACTTATTCTGGTATACATAGCCTAAACAACGAGTATGTCTAGTAAACATACCTACATAAATTCATCACGAGAACGAAGGTTTGTAATACTGTAAATTCGCCGCAAGTTATTTTGGTTTTCATTATAAATACAAATTACGTGGGCTTTAAATTTTCATAATAACTGTTATAACGCTTAATAACGTTATTGCCGCACGATATTTGATTGCTTCACGTAATTGATTCATTCATATTAATGATTATGTTAAAGAAATTGTGTAATTTTCCTCCTGTGAATGTTTATTGATCTTGAGTTTGTATATTACGAGTATTTATTTTAACTTTCATTTCATAATAACGAATAACATGATTATCGCAATAAACGTAGAGTACTTTTTTAATTACTTGCCTATGTAAGTTTTATTATGTTGTTAAACGTTTTTCCGAGTAACATTCTAATCAATCAGCTTTTTTATACCGAATTAATTAACTTCAAATCAGCGTTCTAAAAGATTCAAATTATCTACTATTTTGCACCAAAGCGTGGTACATACAATAGCAGCTGTAGCTTGTTAGAATATACAATACTAATTCTGAACCGGACACAATGCAGCGGACGGGTAATTATAAAATCTATTACAGCACGTTCTACCGTTAATGCAGAAACTGCTCGACAGGTTCATTCAATACGTGATTATACATATCTACATACTACAATACCGAAGAATTTATTACTAAGTTACAAGCACACAATATACGCTTAACAAGTTCCAAATGAAGCCTTTTCATTGCATCAAGTTAAGCAGTCTGTCGGGTGACGATGTGAAGCGAATGAATGGCATCACCGTCGAAATATTGAGACAAAACTTAGCTCCAGACATAACGGGTTTACTCGCACATTTGGCGTATTTACCAAGATATATGATAGCAGTTCATATACCCTGCGTACTCGCCATTTATTATAATTTATAGTAAAACACTGACGGAGGTACTGTATCTTGCGTTACTGCCCTAAATGACGCTTAGTCCTTTAAAGTATCTCATTTACACATCTTTTGAGCTGTATAATACTTTGTATATTGCTTCTATAAATTATTGGAGGGCGATCACGTAACGTCGTCACGAATCGTTATAGCGTGATTGGTGTAGGATAGGTTTTGCTTACTTAATTTAGTACATAATAAAATCTTCTCTTAATTCTACAACCATATTATGTAGCTAAAATCGTTGCCTTTCCACGCCTCACATAATTAAATGCACGACGGTGTAATTTAATCCATGAATAGACTTTGTGAATCACTACATCGTCATGTATTTACTTACTAATAACTAAACTACACCGTCGGCCGATAATAATAGCCTAGTAACTAGACTCAGACTCCTAATAGTAAGTGAAATACAATCTATGCCCGTTATCGAACATGTGGGGGGCCTCCGCAGGGATTGGCCCGGGCGGTACGGGGCTTACGTACCCGTGTACCCGATATACACAAGCCTTGTCGGCCCATCATTGGAAATGGAGATTAACAGTTACTTGCGATCCTCCAAATACAATTAAGTGAAAACAAACGAGGAGCTGGTCCCTGTTTCTTGGATTTAACCGCGCGGAATTGGGTTGTTAGTTTGTTTTACGCTTTACTTTGTAAATGTAGCTACAAGTGATTTCGTTGCCTAATTGCTTTCTGTTAATTATTGAACATTCTTTTGATTAGTAAATGTATGAATCTCTGAATGAACTAGTACATTTACAATTTTCTTCGCACACCGTCTAGCAGTTCTTGTTTGCGATTGATTGGACTTTTTTCTACTAAATACCTTTGACAGTTACTAATGAAAATACGAATTAATTCGAAAGTTGTATTCAAAACTAAAAGAAAAAGAGTATCGAAGCATATTCCCAATTAAAACTACTTGCGTAGTGAAGACAACTGTCAGGGTGTTTATTTTGTTTGTAATTTATTTGTATTCTAGTCTAGTGACGTCGTCAAAGCTGGCAGCTTGCCTGGGCCCTGCGGCTGCCTGCCCGTGCCTGCCTTTGCCTGCCTGCCCTGCCTGCTTGTCTGCCTACCCGTTGTAACTGACACCCGTAATTATGCGCCCCTGACGCCGCCGGCTTCACGATAAACTTTTAATTGAACCGATGAAACAGTTTTTGACTCTCTCTATTTTATGAAATTGTTGGCGGAAAACTTTTAACAATATTAATATTATTATGTGTATGCTGATTGGCTTTGTGACTAAGTATGTATTGGGTGCGAAGTAGTAACTTAATGATTAAGTTGAAAAGTATTTCTGATGGCTTTACACAGTCACGTACGTAGATACTTCTTGCTCTCTGGAGAACAACAATATTATTTGATAGCTAAAAAGAAAACGAGATTCTCTTCTTTAAAAAAAAAGGCTCATATAAGTAATAAAACTATTCCGTCGTGAAATTCAAGTTCAAAGGATTTCGTCAAGTCTCACCTTGATGGAAATAATTTCTAATAAAATGTTAAATGTAGGTGAAAAATATCTAATAAATATTTATGAGGAAAGTAAAATTTTTCATAAAATTCAATCAGAGCGACCTTTTTCGTGGAGCTACGTAAATTGTTTGTTGTTTCACAGAAGCCACGCGACTCTGCTCACGGAATAAGTTATCCTTTCACTAAGTGCGGCAGAACGGCCTACCCTGCTGTTCAATTTCGTCAAAACGTTTGCGTATGTACGTTTTATTTAACTTTTGTCTAGAATATTTGTGGATATAACGCCTTTGGGCATTTTTGGTTACTAAAATTATACATGACAGTGTCTACCACGAAATAGTCATGAACTCTAGTTTACCAAATAATTTTCATGAATTCACGAAGTTAAATGAAATTATACTATAAGTCAGCAAATTGGTATCAATAAAACATAAAAAGGAAACATTACGAAATCAATTTACTTAACAACGTTCTGAGAAAAACGTCTCGAATAAATTAATACTTTTGAAGCTTTTAACTAACATTAAGGCTCGCTCTTTCCATCTAAGGTTTGGATCCTTTCCAAATGACGTACTTTAAAAAGATGATATTCTACGTCAAATATAATCTTTTCGTAAATTGTATGTTGGAAAGCCAACAAGCGGGTCAGACGTACGTCGGACGGCACATTCGTACTTGGGACCCAGTGTTAGGAACCCCTGCACCAATCCAATTTGTACAAAACTGCTGTATAATCAAGTCGTTTAAATTCACATTTACCAAAAAATACAACTCTGTATTTCTATTCGTGTTTACTGTTACTGTTAACTGCGGCTGAATATTTTTGCATAATTATAGCTTTCTGACCAAAACACGTTACTATCGTTCACAGTTTTATTCCCTAGGGTTAAACGTCGAGTTGAAAGTCGGCACAGGTTATGTATGGTTACTACAGAAAGTGTTTTATTTTATTGAAATTAACGCCTGAATTTATAAACTGCATTGAATATTGTATATTCTGTGCAGCCTTCGGTTACTTTGTGCAGCATAAACTTTCCCATGTCAAGTTGATCGCTGAACATTTTACTTCTATACAATTTTCGCATAACATTGTTGCCTCTGGAAACGTTGAACCGAAACTCTTGCCTCAAGGGACGAATATTTTCAAAGTTGCCGACGAGTCGCCATTTTGAGTTGCAAAAAGATCTAATGGAATTTAAGCTCAGTTGTTGATAACACAGCATTAAGACGTTGACACACGTCACGACATCGCAACTCTGGAAAAGAGGCGGTTATGAAACGGATTTCAAAACTGTCAGCGAGCTCCGGCGGTGAAGGACGAGGTTTACTGTCGCAGTGCCGACGACATGACGTGTCATATGTAAGCGCGAGCTTATTGTCATTTATCGGGTGCAAATTCATCTGAGAATGATTGAGTTTTTAAACAGAAAATTCCAATTTTATTTTACTGAAATTACCTTCTCGCTTACGATCATTTCAGCAATAAGGCATCAATTTTCTTGTAGAAAACGAGTGCCGTGCCATAACATTCTGTTCTATAGTGAGGTGTCGCCACATGGATAATCAAGGCTGGCTGCTAATGAACATCATTATCAGATATTTGTGCCGATGAGTAATGCACGGAGCTGCTCCG
>NDFZ01005491.1:143986-172005 GCA_002192655.3 Mamestra configurata
GCTCGGGGGCAGCCAGCCGAGGAAATTGCCAATTAATGTGTCCGCCGACTGCGCCCGATATTCTCCCCCATAGCTATTTTAAGATGGGGATACAGCAAGCGTTGACTAGTGTAACTATTTATTCTTGGAGCTGTTACAGTTTCCAGAAAGCCAACGTAGTACAAATAGACATACATGGTATGGGATAGAAACAAAAAACTTCGAACTTCTAGAAATTTTAATTTAAAGTTATCATATCCTGACAATATTTTTTTACAAATGCGAGAGTGCGTGTGTTTGTTCCGCTTTGACGGCTAAATTGCTAAACCGATTTTGATTAATTTTGAAACAGAGATAGAAGGGACCTTGGAAACGGTTATAGGCTAACTTAACGCGAGCAAAACCACTGGCACAAGCTAATAATAAATAAAAATCAAAAGGAAAAATTTTACTGGCCCTCCTTGTTTCTACAGCACATTCGGCAAGAACGAAACTGTCCAAAGGGCAGGTTTACAACACCCCAAGCAAAATTACGAAAAACATTAGTCAGGCGCTTATTTTTATGAGTTAACAAGTCGTCGGCACATTTTATGGCGGTAATTCCGTCGGCATGTAGTGTGTCCGAGGCTTAACCCCCCAGATACCTTTCTTCGAGAGTCGAGATTTATTCGATTCTTTTTTCTTCTCTGAATACATTATTCTTATTTGTAAATAATTACTTCGTTCGTCGGTTCGTCCCTCAGAGATTAAGGTCGTGACTGCTTTACTTCATGTGATTATGTTACATGTATTTTTAGTGTTAAGGATCAAATGAGAGGATTTTGTTTGAGTGTCGGGCGGCAGGTCTGTAAAAATAGGTTGGGATGAATGGCAGGCGACTAGTTAGTTGCTTTTACTTTGAAAGGTTTTTTACGAGGAGTGCCAGTCACTATTCAGTGAGAGTTTGTGTGAACGTTTGTGGACCATTTCGGTGAATGAATGCACAATTCTGAATACGTGTCGTTTAATGTATAATCCCAGCTTTTGCCCTCGACTTTGGTTGCGTTTAAGTATCTTATAACCGTCTCCGTGGCCTAGCCTATTTTTTTGCCAAAATAAATCAAACTGGGTTCAACGTTAAAGCGTAGATAACAAACAAACAAACAACCTCACTTTCGCATTCATAATATTAGTCAGGATTTGAAGACCGCATACGAGTATACATAGCTAAAACCTTCAAACACAATATTTATTTTCTATTACCAGCGATGCTCATAATAACAACCAAAAACAATATTTACGAGTAAATCATTTAGCCAGCCTACAGCGAGCGAACAACAATAGAGATAAGTGATATAAATAGGGTATTACCAAACACAAGCAAATAGAAATATTATCTACACACAATAGCCAGGTAATCCGCCAGCCGACAGCCGCTTTTAACATGATACTCTTGTTTTATTCTGTTTCGCACACAGCTGCATGTGTCTCAGTGATCCAGAACACCATACATGTCTGTTAACGTTAGAGAATAATGTCGAATATTGTAAAGACAAGCGGAGATAGTACCGAAACATGGTATTGTGAACATTGGAGGGAATAATTCACGTGGCTCAGTGCAACCGCCCCGGGGGATGCGCGAATCTGCTCGCTACGGCTACGGCAGTTGGCTACGAGCCGTAGAGCCGGTGCTACGTAGCCGCTACGCCGTGTTACGAACTTGCGGTTGGGTAAACGCGTGCGTCGACTCGTATTTATTTTGTTGATCTGTGTTGCATTTTGAGTGAAAAGTTTGAATGATTTTAAATCTGTTTGTACTATAATATTCATTTGTATTTGATAGTTTATCTTGTTTGTAAGAAACGTAATAATAATTAAAAAATATAGGTTTCTGTCTGTATTCCAGCGTTAACTTCATATAACATACTATGAACTATGAATAAACACAAAGTTAATGTATAGTATGTTATTTCAAAATGGCTCACTTAACAAGGTTGAAAAAAAGATTGAAGCACTAAACATTACTGAGTAAATTACTCGTATAGGCATGAAGTTCACCACATTTCATAAATATTTTCCGTGTCTGCCACAGACAGACGTCTAATAAAAAGTAGAATGATTAATATTACATGAGATGAGTCTTCAAACCTAACAATATTAAACTAATTGAAGAAGGCCGTTTAAAATATTTTCTGGCTCTTAACCTTAATTTGAAAATGTTAAGCTATACTATGCCTAATTGTCAGTAAGTTTATTTTAAGTTGAACATAAGTAAATCTACTGCTGAAGGTCATCTCGATTATTTATTATTTCTTACTAGGTAATTTGAAAGACAAATGAATTGATTGCAAGGCTCTCAAAGGACCATACACATGTTGATAAAAAGAGTCGTCCAGTGAGAATCAGTGAACAATCTCCAGTAGACTGTTAGTAGTGGTTCAGAGACAATGTGCTCCTCGATGTGGTTCATGAGCATTGTGGCTCTGTTGGTGGTGGATGTCAGGACCGGGGCGCTGCAGGAAGGAGGTAAGAAGAAGAAAAGGACAAATTTGCGAGTCCAACAAAATAAACTAATAAAGTCATAAAAGCTAACCACATAAAAGAAACATTCAGTCGAATTGAGAACCTCTTCCTTTTTAGAAGTCGGCTAAAAAGACCTGTGCGAGGCCAAAAGCTTCCTTATATAACCAGTATAATTATGCCTCCATATTTAATAAATAATATTACAGCAGGACAAGTCAATCATAGTCATTAGTTAATCCACTCTGTATGGGGGCCATAACCGCGAAGCTGGCCCAGTGTCGGACGGTGGAAAATTAATTTTAAACAACGAGGCTAAATCTTAATTATACACTTAGGTAGGTACCTATTTCAGCCAGTAGCCATGAAGACCTGCCCTGCAGTGGGACATCTTACCTAATCTTCTTACCACTACCATTGTACTGCCTGATTAATATTCTAAAATTTAGAATATTAATCAGGCAAAAGACGAACATTAAATATTCTTCTTTTAGATTTAAAATTTTATCAGATCAATAAATCAATAAATCAATCCTGAAAAGTGCAGGTGGTTGGGACTAAAGGTCATGAAAGTTGGTGATTCACATTGCCAATATAGCCCAAACATAGTGCCAATGTGAATCACCAACTTTTAAGATATGTATTTCATTTGGCTAGATTGTTTCTACTGCGGCCAGCCTAGGCCCGCAATTATAAATGTGTAAGTTTGGATGTTACCGTTGTATCTCCTGGATTAAAATATTGAACACATATACGTACGATTTTTAGGTAGGTAGTATTATCCCTGGGGATAATTTCCGATTACAGTAAGAGTCAAGCTCATCTCTCCACCTTGGACTTGGTCTACCTCGATGTCTCGCCTATAATGGCATTGAATGGGACCCAATAAGCAGTTATTTCAGCTCACAATTCATTTGACCTGCGAGGCTGTGATAGATATGTCGGGCCCTATCCCACTTAAGTCCAGCAGCTTCCCGGGTAACGTAACGTCTATGATTTTTATTTTGGCGCGCAGTATTATATTCCTTACACGGTCTGAAATTTTAAACCCAAGGATACTGCGCTCCATGGCTCGCTGGAAAACCTCGAGCTTGTATCATTATTATGAACCTCTGTATTCAAAGTAAAGTTGAAATGTCTCACTTGCACACTACTGCAGTGGCACTTGGAATTTATCAACTTTAGTTTCTAGCGTAAATTGTATTGCATATGTCCATTATCCTTAGGTGGCGGTGACCACATACTAACTATGATACTTTGTATGTTAATTGTTGTCGATTAAGAAGTTGGCCAAGTAACGAGGAGATGCTTAGTATTATATAGTTATCTACATTTGTTTAAATGATAACTAAGGATGCCAGATAAAAAAACTCGTGACCGAATTTCGGCCACGATGCAGGAAATACTACAGCACACAAGTGTCTGTGCAAATACAGTTGCTCTCTGTTACTGAACTCTCATAGTCCGATGGGAGGGCAATCCAACACGATCGGGAGGAGTTCAGGTGAAGGACCAAATTACACTTTGCCCTTCCCGGGAATCGAAGCCAAGATTCGCGGTTTGCGGCCACTGGACAGAAACGAAGCAAAATGCCATATAAGGGGATAGGTGATGGTTTGTTTGTTCTTCCCGTTCATTAGAGCATTCAAAGTTTTGGCAGGAAAATCAATTATGTTTACCACCGCATTTTATAATCTCGGGGTCTTGGTTCGCGGTTCAGCAATTGTTTGTACGACTACGGTTTTGTGGAACAGCCGCTAAATCAATCTACCAATATTCAGCAATCATTCCGATTCCGGGCTGAAATGTTTGCAGATCTGAAACGTAGCCATCTTCCAATCAAACTACTCAACTTTAGTTTGCAGATAAAATCTATTACGCCCTCATGGTTTTAGTTTGAAAGCGTTACATATTCAAGGAGTAAGTTATTTTAGTAGGTTTGTGGCTTTATCATTGAATAAAGTTTACCTATTTCTAAATTCCTAGCTGGTTTTGCGGTCACAAGCGCTTTTTCTGACTAATACGGTCTTAGGGTCTATTCGGCCAAATTGTTATGGGATTTTCCATCTGGAATTTCTCACTGGCAACCTGGAGTCTGGATACATCCTCGGTCGATCACAATAGGCCTTAAACCTAATGGTCGGAATGACGGTTTTCTATAGGTAACCTCTATCTCACTCTTTGGGATACGCTAACCTGGCGTAATGTTACACCTATTTCTTCTATTACAAGATTACAACTTTAATTACCTACCAAACCAAACAATGGTCGAGCACTATATTGCCGTTTCCTGCAATACCGGGCACCTGCAATTTCGTTCATTCGATCCACTTTTAGTTTTAAAGCAATTCAGTGCACATCCCGCGGAAGGTATTCCGCCTTTATCTATAGTCGAGCGAAGTGAGGCCAATAATCCCCGCTCTCAAGCGCGCCTCGGGTTTCCTGGTCCGGTCTATACATACTAACGAGAGTTCTATCACGACGGCTAAGAGAACTCGCTGACTTGACTGCTAACTATTAAGTGAGAGGAAACTTCGCCATTATTTGTTGCTGTATCGATTCCAAGGTGTTATTGTAACTGGGAATGAATAAGTTTATTAATTTGGCAACGTTTGTCTTTGCTTGAAGAATTTATCTCAGGCAAATTCTAGCAATCAGTTTAGTTCTGAATCTGCTTTTCCATTTACTCTCAGACCTAATCCAGCGTAAAACTGAGCAAGTTCTAAATTAAGCCTGGATTTATAAAATGTTATTTTTGCATCATCATTCTTGCTGTCGTTTATTTAGACCTTTAAAACACGTCTATTTTGATCTAATTATTAATAGATAGGGTGGCGTACCTACTTAGCTTATTGTACCAGTGCCAGATACCACAATGATGGCAACGAGGTTAGGAATACGATACGACTGTTCAGTTCAAAGACTATTCAATGGAGTTCGAATCCAGTCGCCCTCTATAAATACGGATGATGCAACTGAACCGCATTTGATTAAATCCTGAATCAGATTGGTTTAGAATAAAGGGAAAGAACAAAAACGGGAGCAGGATGGTTTGTGTTCAGAACTAACGATGCATCAAACTACGTGTCATGCCGGCGCGGCAGCGGTTTAGAAAACAAGTTTCCATAACGAACTCCTCCGTTGTTTATTTATTTCAAAAATTTCCATGTCGATGCCGCACCGCATGGGGGAATTGTACGAGCGAACGTTACCTGGTCTGCGATGCGGCATGCGGGGCGAGGGGGGGGGGAACAAACCGACCAACCCACTTCAAAGGACGCACTTCGTTGAAAATTTTATTCAACTCGAGTTTGAATCAGAAGAGGAATTAAAACAAAATGTCGTTTTACGACGTTTTACAAAGTTTCCCTTTCTTTTACTACCTGATTGGGACGTTTTATTTGAAATGTTGATCGTGAATCGATTAATTTTTCTCTTTGTCGAGAGGGAAGTCGATTTTCTAACTTCTCAGAAGTGAATGGGAGAATTTATGCTTCAAAAGACTTTGCCTCGAATCTACACAGCATTTCTTGTAACCGATACTGCCGATCAGGAGGCTCTGGATTTGTTTTCAAGATTCAAAGACAAGAGTTATTGAGTTTTCTAGTGTGGATATTTTTAGCTAAAGTCGTAGGTTTGAACTGTGCGTGGTGTATCGTGTTTGGTAAACAACATCAAAGCCAGTTTTTTACAGGTCTTTTGCGCAATTTATTTTTATCAACCTAAAATATATTTTTAAATCATGTCATGAAAACGTCTAATCTTATTTTCACCGCAGGTAAACGTTTTCAGTCGAACACGTCCGAAAATAAATAAGTTGTTTCAACACATGTATGAAAGACACGTTCAAAATTGCTTTCCCCTTCGGAAGTTACTCAAAATAACTGAACACATTGTAATAGGAGTTCCAATGTTACAATTTCCGGGAATCAAATGGGTTATTGAATAGGGCAAGGGGACCAGTGTATGTCTGTCTGGTAGCTGATATTTTATACCCTGTTTGAGTAAGGGACCAATTTCAAAGTTCGCGCAGACGACGCCGGGGGCAAAAACTATTCATATGTTGAGCTATACTTACTTGTAAGTTCAGCATTGATTTAGTTACTTGGTGTAAGTTTTGGTGGAGGTATATCCATATTATTTTATTCAAAGCCTTGAGAGAAAATGTTTTACGACTGGTTAGTAACAATATTTTTTTTAGGTAAAGAAGCTCAAGCCTTTTGTAAAGTTTTGTATACACTGTTTTCTTATAATACAAATGGAAACGATATACGAGTACCTATAAAGTAAATGCGAAATACTCGTACTTTCCCGTAATGAAAGTGAAAACAAACTTGTATTATAAAGTCGCTTGCCTGGTTTAAAATATCTGAGATGTCGACGTTGTCAAGGTCGAGTAGGTAATCTGTTCGGCTACTTTACTGCATATCTGTCTTGATGCTCACTTGGTTATCAGGCAGGACCTCAAGATGATCAAGTGTACGCCTTTAAGTTAATCTGTTAAAAATAAGCACTTTCTTTATTCATGAATCTGGTCAAAGTGGCCTTAAAATCGTAGATTTGGAGCAGATTGGAATCCTAAAACTATATAAAAATATTGTTCTAAATTCCATTTTTTATTACAGTAAAAAATCAAGTGCAACGAGTACACATCGAAAGCGAACTTTTAATAAAGTCAGTTGCTGTAGGTCCGTGTTTTTTCAAACTATTGAACTGGATTGTATATTTTTGTAAAATTTTCCCATAGGCAGCGGCATCAATGCCGCCACATGAAAAACTATAAAACGAAATTTGTTCGGCAACAAAAAGAACCGCAACGCCACCTATACTGTCAGCGATGAACTACCAATGAAATCCTGCATCGCGCAAGCAAAGTTCTCCGTGCGATTTGAACATATAAAACAGTCCGAATATCAACTATCGGGCAGTTGCCCACCAGACACAACAACCGTCTGGTCGGAGGATCCTCCCTCATCAATGGAGGTGTGCGAGACTTTACTCTCTGTACCGCATACCTCTCTAGGCGTGCAAGCAATACATAGTTTACTAAAACAAAAATCTGTGTTTTGTATCTACAAAACACTGAATTCGTTCGAAACTGTTTATATGATTGAGGATCGAACCCGCGACCCACAGTTCTCAAATGAATCGCTCAACCACGCCACTCGAGCTGTCTGCCTCATAACGGATCGCTATACACTACCTACAATGAATGACCTAGTTTCTACGCGCATCTTCATATTTTAAAACAGTTTTCATAAAATTAAATTCTCCGGTTCCCTTGTTTCATCCTTGCCAGTTTATTTCTGAGGAAGTCTCTTCTATAGATTCACTGAAGAAGTAGGTCACTTGACCTTTGGTAAGAACAATATTACTATTACTATTATAGAGGTAAATGTGAAAATTTGGATGGAAGGATGTTTATTACTCAATCAATGTTTGTATGTATGTGTCACCGAAAAATTGCAAACGCCATAAGATTGTAAAATATCGCGTGAAATTGTAAACTATTTTTTTTTTAATAAGACACGGATATGTTGGAAACTGTTAAATTTGGAAGGGATTTATTGTATATAAAACTATTTTTTCATAATATATTGAGAAATTATCATCTAATAAAGATTTGTTACAATCTTACGGAGTCTGCAATTTTCCGGTGACATATGCGTACCAGTTCTGTGACAATAAACACTTTTTCATTTCTTTCTAATCACGCCAGAACTGCTGCAGGCATCTGAATGAAATTTGGCACACAGTTAGTTTATAGTCTGGATTAGCACATAGGCTACTTTTATCCAGAGAGTATGTTCCTTTGGAACATTTCCAGCATCCACGCGGGCGAAGCCGCTGGCAAGGCTAGTGAAAGGAATGGCAACGTGAAAAGAAGGTTACTACCGCGATCCTATACCCCGCGCGCGTATAGCTATCGTGCGATTAGCACTGATAGTGTTTGCGCTGTTTCTTAGAGGTTTTAGTGCATTACGCGTCTATATAATTATATAGGTATAATACGTCATTGGGTAAGAACAGCTTTTATTGCCAGACGTTACTGCCATTCTAAACTACGTGTAACAAAGGCAAGCAATACTGCGGCTCTTTTATGATAGCTAAACATGTCATAAACATCTTTAAACGCAGCCTGACCACGCGGTCGTAAACCGGGTACAGTCATAAGAATAGGGCTTTTAATGAAATAATAACTTAAGATATAACTGCAGTGATAAAACCCTGATCGACGCCGCAGGGAGGGTGGTAACTCGGCTCAATCTTAGTTCGCCCGGAGGCTCGGAGCTGGAGCTCAGATCTTTTACACTTACTGTCTCTATGGCGCGTAATTCGATTTGGAGAAAGATGAGTAGGAGTACAAAAGTGATGTAGTTTAGTACTGTAGAATAAAACTATTGTTACGTGGGTACCACAGCTTCTTTCATGAAATCAAAATGTCTACTTTGACTACATAGATACGTTAAGGATCAAAGTGTGTGTCATTAGTTAATTAGAAGTATTGTATAGGTAATTGATATGTAGGTATGTAACTACGATAAAATAAGTAGGAAAACTTATTTTCAGCATAATAATTATGTAAGATTTCATCGTGTGAAATTTATCAATTGTTGTTATCTTAAACAAAGAAAACAAATTGATAAACAATTATCCATTTTTTTAGTTACGTTTTTAGTAGTTTTCGAACGAAAAATCCTGTGGCTAGTCGTTGTATTGGTCGATTTTTCAGTATCACTTTGTTCAAAGTAAAGTCATTTTTTTATGGATGGGAAAACATCAAATTACTTCTTCCGCTCTGGGTGGAATGGAAGGGCGTGTCAGACTCTTACTGACTAAAACCCACCCGTGTTCCTTCTAAAGCCCTTTGCGTTCCAGGGCCGCGGTGACTCTTTCGAACAAATTCCGCAACCCTGGCAGACATTTTTACACTGACTGTGAAACTTAATACCGTTGTAACAGCACCAACACTGTACCAAACGATTTAGCTTTGGTTGTTGACGGTAACAAAGCACAAAAAAACTTCTAGAACTATGCTATATTTTTACAGTTTAAGATAAAATCAAATTGTGGGGTCGAACATACTCATGTATTACTATAATCCACGTTGTATAAACCAAAGATTCTCGGAACATACTTGTAACACCTTCGTACAGCCGGGTCATGACCGTCGCGTTTATTTGCACCACTACGCTCTACATACAGGGTGACATTTTAGGCAAAGGGCATATTTAGGGATCCTCGATTCCTAATACGTGAAACGAATATGACCTTATTTTTATAACCTTTAAAGATAAATAAGTTTATCGTTGAATGGGGACACGGTCTTTGTACTTGTGAATGAAAATGAAAAACATTTAGCGAAGTTGAGAAGCGGTTTCATTTACATTTTTCTCGCGGCTTCGCCTTCAGCTTGGTCTATGCCCCAGGAACCCGGTTCTCTTTATATTTTCCGGTTGAAAGGCAGTCTTTGCAAAACAGCAATAGTGTAACCTCTACCAGTGAAATAATTTCCCTAATCGGATCAGTATTTCCAGAAGTTACTTCACAAATAAAATATTCACTAACAATGACTTAACCTCTATAATATCTGTTTAATTAGAGCAATATTTATTTTAGTAAATAGGTACTCGTATAATTATACAGTGTACAAAATTCTTAATAAACTATTTATGCACTTAAAATAAAAAACTCTATCTAAGTAGTAGGCCTTACAATATAGCGTCAAAAAATTCCTCCGCAACGCTGTCGACTGGTTTGTTGTTGACTGATTGCGTTTCCTTAAATAATATACACACATCTGTAACCATGTGTCTGTGTACGTGTTCCCTTCACCCTGTACACTACATATGTAGTTATGTACCTAGTTGTGTGGCAGCTAGTCGTGATCAAAGTTGGAAGGGTTGTGCACACCGCAGCGCACAAACCCTCATAGTTTGTTGTTACGGCCGCGTAGGCGCGTGTCAGCCGAACTTGTGACTTCGCCTGACTTATGATACGACTGCCTCTCAGCAATTACTTACAACTAATATTATTTGAGTTTGTTGCTGACTTCGGTTTTGTATACTGATGTTTTGGAGGGCGAATATTGATTTTATATAACATCACGCCTGTATTTCTCAATATTCGTGTCACGGTGTCGCGATAGCATTCTTGTTCGCCCAAATACATCGCGATTCGACGAATCGCTTGGCCATCCTTGTCGCGACAGCGCAAATCTTAGTGTTATCGCGACAGTGTGGCAATGGCATAAGTGTCTTGTCTCAAGTGTTAAAGATTCCCTAACCAAAGGTACTCGAGTTCAAGCTCGGTTCTATTTCATCACCCAAATGAGCCTAATTTTTCCTATTCAATTCAATTGGTTCTTAGTCATTAAAATTTCTTTTTTAAAGAAACTCACCGAAGACACGACTATGAATACGTACTTATTACCCTGATATTATTATAGGGGCGAGCTTGTTGCTGTCTACCGGGCCCATATGCAGACTGGGTTGGTTACTCAGAAATTCCAGATGAAAATAAAAACAAAAACAAGAAGATCGAATGTACCTTAAATATTGATTACATTTTGGTAGGTAGTGGATAAAATAGCCTCAAAGGGAGGCTAATTTTAATCGTCTGGCATACCTTGGACACTGTTAGACAGTCAGTCGTCACGATGAGGGGCATATTCCAGAACCTATATGGCAACTCAGTTGAAAATGTTCCTTTGCGTCCATTGGCCTAGCTCTGTTCTGTCTCCTGTTATGAAGGAAAGTGGAAAATTTGTTTTTCTTACTCCTCCAATATTTTCTTAATTTCGTTTCGGCACCTTTTTGACTCAGCGCTTTTCTGGTTTCTGTTTCTAGTAACTGATGATTCTGGCTTCCAGTAGTTGTAGTTGTTGGGAATAGTGGTGCTGAGCTATCCTCAAGTAATTCGTACCGGTATGAGTCTGAACCATATTGACAGAAACATTAATTGAAAAATGTTATTATAGTGTAGAGGATTTTATTAATGAAAAAATGTAACATTTGATGTGCTTACTTTTTAAATATTTTAAAACAACTGTATCTCTTTTTAAGAGTCTTTATAATTTTAGATTTTATTAAGATATATAGATATAGATATAGATATAGATATTAAATTTAAAATATTATTTTCTTGGAAGTACTTAATTTTGTTTTTTTGTTTTATATGTAGTTTATAATTTGCTGTTATTTTTCTTAAATATTTGTACGCCTTCACGGCAAAACATAGTCAAATATATACACATACTTATACACAAATAAAGTCTGATACTGAAAAAAAAAAAAAACGAGAGTGCTTCACTAACACCTACTCGCATCTACACATGTATTACCTTACCTGGTTCTTGACCTGCTTTGTTTATCATAGTGTATATCACCTGTGCTTACAAAAGCTTCTCGTTTTTTTATTGTCTTTGGCGCGACTCCAAGTCCCCGACAATGCCTAATCGAATTTGCTCGATATGTGCACTTCACCCCGTAGTAAGATATTTGTCGTTTGGAATTACATTTGCACTGGAAAAATACAGGACAGTTTTTACTTGAATTTTAGCTCATGTTTGTATATTCTAGCTTCTGGCTCGAGTCCCGGTCAAATAGTAATTGCATAAAGGAGTACTTAGTGCAAAAGCTAATTACTTAGTTAAAAGCCGCCCGAGCTTAGTTTCACTTTATTTTAAGAGGAAAACATTTCTAAACTGTTTTAGTATTTAAAACAGTGATTAACTAAAATGAGGTTGAGGGCGCTTGTCATATCTAATTCGTGTTTCGAGTTAATTAAGTGGAGATGATCCTTCGTTATTTATGGGTACTGTAAGTGAATTATTGGTTTGCTATTAACAAAATATTAAACAGGAACCGTAACTGCTGACCTGATCCTCATCATTTTAAGTCAGTCTTCTAGGAAACTTGTGGCTCAAGCATTCGCAGATTGCCCTGCTACTACTGGTCCTTAACCAGGCATACGGAAAATGTAGCCAAATTTACCTTTGACCAAACTCAAACATTACTACAGGTTCCTCATCTGTCTGCTGTCACAGTCTCGTCACAATATAAAAGGGTACAGCGGGTGTGTTTGACATATGCAGATTGTTCGCACTCTGAGCATACATTAGTAATGCTCGTGTATTTGCAGACATCCTTCCGGGGCGGTGCCACGCGTGCGGCAACGGCACGGCCTGCGACGGCAGCTGGCCGGCTGTGACCTGCCCGGAGGAGCGGCCGCTTTGTGCCACCGTCGCCGTGGGACCTGGTGAGTATCGGCATATTTTTTATGGATGAATCAAATGATTCCTTCCGCTCTGCGGAGCGATGAATGTCAGACTCTTACTGACAAAAACTCATCGGTGTTCCCCCTAAGGGTGCGTTTCTACCAGAGACGTGCGCGGCTTAGCGAGGGATGTGTTTGTTAAGAACCAAGAGAATCACTTCATTTACCTAGCCTCGCTCTTCGCAGCTCCGGTGGAAAAGGCTTAGCGGCGCGAGGTTTTTTTACGTACACAAGAAGCGAAGGATGGGTGCGAGAACAGTGTGCCAGAGATGTGTGCGAGGGATGTGAGCAAGGGATGAACGTGAGCGAGAAAATAAAAAGAGTCCGCTACACATCCTCGCATCGGACATCTGCGCACCGTTTCACAGCGTCGCTACACATCCTCGAGCCACTCAGCTACCTCGCACATCTCTGGTGGAAACGCACTCTAATACTACGTATGAGTCCCGTCTGTATGTATGTCTGTACTCGTTGCGGAATTTGTTCGAAAGAGTCACCGCAGCCCTGGAAGGCAAATCCAGGGCTGCTGACTTTGTGTGTTTTCCTAGCATGGGGGTCATTGATCATGTTTTTGTACCTCGTGGTTTTTGTTACCCTAAATTAAGTGTCACTTGTAATTGTGTAACTACTTTTTGTCAAATAAATTATTATTATTATTAAATTATTATACGTGGTATTAGCTAGGTTGCAAACTATAGGTAAAATCGGTCACCACAACTTTTATAAATATTCAATTTTCCCAACCAAACCAAAAACATTGTTAAATTAAATATGAAATTAACTAGAAGAAGTGCAGATTATCGAATCATTTTGTGACATCTAGAAGATGTTGGCAAAAGTAGCAGTGTTATTCGACTTTGGTCCCTGTAGGTACCTAATTGAAACTGAAAATACAAGGTATATATATTTCAATGTGGTAGTTTTCTATCCCCAAGTTTGAGCTCCACGTTAACGAAAACAAAAGCAGCATTTTGTGTAGATTAAAGAAAAACAGCTGGTTCCGCAGGCAGCCGAGCCGTCGCCGTCGTCTTTATTTTTCGTAAATTCTTTCAGTATATTTCCTATACTAAAACAATCAAGGAAAATAAATACCTGCCGGCTTTATTTGCTGTCTGTAAACTCACGTATGAACTAAATGTATGAAAAGGTTAAACATATTTAAAATAATGTTTAAAAAAAAAATATTTTAAATGCATATAATGTCATTTAGTGTGATGTTACTAACTTTATCATTTCGAGTCTTCAAGCCCTTTCCTTCGATACCATTATGTAATCTACCATATTGGAGCGCAGGTATATTAAAATTATTACAACATTGAGTATTACACATTGTATTGTCACCAGAACTAAAGGTGTATGCAAAATTTTAGGTAGACAATTTACAAACATACGAACAGTGCAAGTTAAATAAAAGCTTTTAATGAAGCTTTCAGAGAATGCATGCGGGTTAAAGGAACTGAAAATGAACCCCGGTGAGCGCCTAAAGGCGTAATTTCATTACACTCTAGTATGTTATTGCTCTGTCAAAGAAAAATTGCTCTTTCAGCGAGGAATGGTAATGTTATTGTGAGTTGAATAAGCGGTGAGCGAAATTGGATGGAAATTATCATATTTCTTTATAGCCGACGCCCGACTTAGACTTATAATATTTTTAGATTGAAACCGTTTAAGGTATTATCGGGCGAAATATTAATAGGGTTTTAATATTCTGTGCAGAGTTCGTGTCATCGCTGGCGTGCGCGGCTTTCTCCGCGTCGCCGTGCTCGATCCGAAGCCGATCCGCTGCGAACCACTCACTCGAAGTGACGTGTGTCTGCAACACCCACCTCTGCAACGCACCGTTCTCACCTGAACTACGGAACGAACTTCTCAACTTCACATTCACGCCCACGAACACTAGCACCGACATAGCGCAGATATTCTTCCAATCAACAAAATATGCGAACGTCACGAGCGCGAATCTTTACAGAGCGATAACAATTGAAGTTACTGAAGCGACTACGGCAGCTGTGAGGAATTTGACTCAGGCGACGACAGTGATAACGGTTCCAGGGACAATAAACGTTCAGTCGATACTGAGAGATTCGGAGAAGCCGAGGGCGGAGGCTTTGAAACAGGAGCCGACAGCGCCGTCTGATGATGACGAGGACGAGGGCGAGGGCAGCGGGGCATACGAGGAGTCGCGCGTGCACAACCACGCGGTGTCGGCCCCGGCCGCGCCCAGCTCCTTTCTCCCTGCCAACGAAAACAGCGCCTCTCCCTTATACATAGACGTACTCCTCACCACGCTACTCATATACCTAGTCTAGATGCGAATGCCCGCGACACAAGTACCCTAGGTGTATTCAAAATTTTCTCAACTAAGTACAATAATATTAAGAGAGTAATTTATGAATTATACCCAGAGAATTTAACTGATATTAGCGTTGACCTGTTGGGAACAAATAAGTACGTTTTGTAATTTCACATGTTTAAACCGCCTTTTTGATTTACGAAGCGATAAACGTTTAGACTTTTTAGTGAGTACACTATTTAGGGTTAAAGTGCCATTTAGAATTATGTTGTCCTGCCATTTTGACTTTTATAAATATGAAAACTCAAAAATAAAACACCATTGATACAAAGAAATCAACGCCTCTTGTCCCTTTTTAAAGAAATTAAAAATCTACTTGCTATACTATTCACACAGTCATAATTATAGGAAATCTGACAACTAGCAATATGCACTTTCATCGTAAACAATTATCTCCTCCAGACTCCAAAAATATTTAATTTAGTTTTCCCCATTCGTATGATTTCAAAGCAGTCCATCCTACCTGTACCTACCCATCGCCTTCATATTTTGTAATTTGTGATATGTTAGAACCCTCGTGCCAAAAATAATATTGTAAATACTAATGAGGTTATTCGATATAGAGTTTCGTGTTCAACAAATTAGGGTCGAGAACGTAATCTTTTGAACAATCACAAACATATTTCAGTAGGATAATTAAATTGTATCGAAAATTCACAATTTCCAACACAAACGTGTAAATGTATAGTCAACAACAGAGATTTGTAACCAGGCTGTAAACTACAACTGTACAACCATGTACTTAATACCTAAACCATGCGATGCCTGCAGGTTATGTTGACAAATAAAAGTTTACATACATAGTTCGTCTCATTGTGTCTTATTCTAAAAATATAGGTATTTGTATAACACATATAATAATAATGAATGTGCCCTACGTAAACCTTAACATTTATAGCAAAGATGTAAACTCCCGTGCTAGTTACTTATCTCTCGTGTTGGCTGTACTGACTCAGGATTTGATTGTACAGACTTAGATCGTAGTTTATGAACTCATATTACGGAAATTTCGCTGTCTGGTACTCACGGGTCGACTTTATGATATAAAGAACTTAATAAAATGAAATTTTATTAGGGTGTTCAAGCATTTATAAATGGATGACTAAAATCGACCTGTGAGGATTTAGTTGTAGACCGATACCTGATATATAATAGATAGATTCCGAGTACGGGTACTTTTAGGGAATTTGAACATCCTATATGGTCAGGAATTTTAGGGTGATTTTTTGTCGATACGCTCATCTTTCTACATACCTCTAGATATAGCGTCAATTAATATCACGATCGATCTATTGGTTAAAAAAAAATGTTGTTGTGATTTATTAAATAAATAAATAAATGAAAATAGCAACTTCTACTTTATTTTTCTTTAAACTCTTTATGACACCCTTGTTTTCTTTTCTTGATTAAAATACTATCTAAACACATGCTTTTTAATACCATGTTCTCAACAAAAACAATTAATATGACATTGTAAAGCTACCCGATAAAGTTGTAGAGAGGCAATGCCCCTCCTTAAGTTTTCAACAAGTTTTTTTCTGGCAAGTGGAAAGCAATATTGCCTTTAGAACTAAAATCTTTGCTATGAAAAATAAAAACTCAAGATTTTTTGGAGCTTATTCCCCCTCCACTCAAGCCATTCCCTTCACTAGACTCACACTCACAGTTCTAGATTGTTATTTATTGTAATTGATCAAGGGTTTCTTTTCCTTGTTCATGGATAATTACTCGAGTGGAGTGGAGAAAGTTTCCTTTGAGAGGATTTAGCATATAGGTACTACTTTCTTATTATAAACACGTCTACAATTTTACTAGGTCCCTTTAGTACAAACATGAAAGCAGCTGGTCAGAACAGCTTCTAATACTGCACTGTCGCCCGTTCACCTTAATTGGAACATGTCCAGATGTGAACAACATGGCGCAGCTGATGCAATTTATGTTTCTACCCTACTTATCAACATGTCTTATAAATATAAACGTTTAACGTTGCAGGACTTGTGTAGAATGACGAGTCCAATTAGTGTTCGAGTGGGTTCGGATTTTTATATGCAAGTCGGTTGTATTTTTATGTAAAAAAGTTTTTTTTTAATGTTTTACTTTAATGGTACCCCACATCTAACAACACCACTGGAAAGTCACATTAAAGCAAAACACACAATTTTGTTACTTGGATGATATATTTTCCCAAGTTATTTTAAATAAATAAATATTAAATAATATCTTGGGACAACTCACACACGGTCATCTGATCCCAAACTAGGCAGAGCCTGTGCTATGGCAACCAGACAACTGATAAACATACTTATATATTTCTAAATACATACATATTATAGACAAATTACACCCAGACACAGAACAAATGATCATGCTCATCACACAAAGATTTGTCCTGGGTGGGAATCGAACCCACGACCTCCGGTTTAGCAGCCAGGGTCACTAACCACTCGACCAACAGGCCAGTTTTATTGATTTAAAAACTATACTACTGAACCGATTTTGATGAAATTTGGGATCAATCGGAACGGAGTGACGGAGTTATGAGTTAACAAACATAAAAAAGATACAACCGAATTGAGAACCTCCTCCTTTTTTTTAAGTCGGTTAAAAATTGTAACGAAAGATAAAATACTGGCTATTACGGATATTAAAGATAGAAAAAGTCAATAAAAATAAGCCGAAAGGCTTTGCTGAAGCCACAGCAATATTCTCAGTAAATCACGTTTTTCTCAGAATTATGAAAATGTGTCAAATGGAATGAAAACAGAACACTGTCATCGTTTCACGTAGGTGGTTGTACCGGGAGTTTTGAGGACGGCTTTTTATGGCTCTTTATTGCCGATTTTGAAAGGACCATATCATCTATAGCAACTATAGCATCTTACACGTTTAAGTGCTTGAATTATAGCTGTAGGTTATTCTGTAAACATCTCACCATGAAAACTTAGCTGAAGTGAACATGAAGTGAGCCGTCAATCAATCCAATCAAGGTGGAATGACAGTTCACTTCAAGCTCGCTTCACCTAAGTTTTCGCGGTGAGATGTTTACAGAATAACCTACAGCTATAATTCAAGCACTTAAACGTGTAAGATGCTATAGTTGCTATAGATGATATGGTCCTTTCCAAATCGGCAATAAAGAGCCATAAAAAGCCGTCCTCAAAACTCCCGGTACAACCACCTACGTGAAACGATGACAGTGTTCTGTTTTTTAAAATAAAAAAAGATTAGAACGTTCTAATCTTTTTTTATTTTATTTATTTATTCAAAAAAGATTAGAACGTTCTAATCTTTTTTTATTTTATTTATTTATTCAAGAAAAGTTACATAGAAAAAATATGACCTTAATAATAAATTTATTATTTATTATTAAGGTCATATTTTTTCCTCAAAAATCTACCTGTTTGGCGGCAGTGTTCTCGTGGATACAGTTTTATGATATCCAAGTACTTATTGACTACCTTATACTACGGGTACACATACCTAGACGCAAAATCAAAATAAAAAGGGTGTAAGTACCCCTTTTTATTTTTGTACACTAAATATCTCATGACTGTAAACATCTCACCGCGAAAACTTAGGTGAAGCGAGCTTGAAGTGAACTGTCATTCCACCTTGATTGGATTGATTGACGGCTCACTTCATGTTCACTTCAGCTAAGTTTTCATGGTGAGATGTTTACAGAATAACCTACAGCTATAATTCAAGCACTTAAACGTGTAAGATGCTATAGTTGCTATAGATGATATGGTCCTTTCAAAATCGGCAATAAAGAGCCATAAAAAGCCGTCCTCAAAACTCCCGGTACAACCACCTACGTGAAACGATGACAGTGTTCTGTTTTCATTCCATTTGACACATTTTCATAATTCTGAGAAAAACGTGATTTACTGAGAATATTGCTGTGGCTTCAGCAAAGCCTTTCGGCTTATTTTTATTGACTTTTTCTATCTTTAATATCCGTAATAGCCAGTATTTTATCTTTCGTTACAATTTTTAACCGACTTAAAAAAAAGGAGGAGGTTCTCAATTCGGTTGTATCTTTTTTATGTTTGTTAACTCATAACTCCGTCACTCCGTTCCGATTGATCCCAAATTTCATCAAAATCGGTTCAGTAGTATAGTTTTTAAATCAATAAAACTGGCCTGTTGGTCGAGTGGTTAGTGACCCTGGCTGCTAAACCGGAGGTCGTGGGTTCGATTCCCACCCAGGACAAATCTTTGTGTGATGAGCATGATCATTTGTTCTGTGTCTGGGTGTAATTTGTCTATAATATGTATGTATTTAGAAATATATAAGNCAGGACAAATCTTTGTGTGATGAGCATGATCATTTGTTCTGTGTCTGGGTGTAATTTGTCTATAATATGTGTGTATTTAGAAATATATAAGTATGTTTATCAGTTGTCTGGTTGTCATAGCACAGGCTCTGCCTAGTTTGGGATCAGATGACCGTGTGTGAGTTGTCCCAAGATATTATTTAATATTTATTTATTTAAAATAACTTGGAAAAATATATCATCCAAGTAACAAAATTGTGTGTTTTGCTTTAATGTGACTTTCCAGTGGTGTTGTTAGATGTGGGGTACCATTAAAGTAAAACATTAAAAAAAAACTTTTTTACATAAAGATACAACCGATAAATAATAAATTTATTATTAAGGTCATATTTTTTCTATGTAACTTTTCTTGAATAAATAAATAAAATAAAAAAAGATTAGAACGTTCTAATCTTTTATTTTATTTTTTACACAGACTCGACAGTAAGTGAACAAATAGAGTAGCTAGTGCCACAAAAAGCGCAAAACTAACTCTGCATCGAGAAGTGTGTCGGCGCCTTATTGTGGTGAGTATCAAAGATGCCAGAATAGTCCTCCAGCACGTGCCCAAGGACTCTCGTCGCTTTGCCGCCACCGCCGCGGTTGTCTATCCATCGTCTATGTACAGGATTATCTTTGCAAGTCGCCAGCATTATTTTCCGGAGATGTTGTGTACCTTTATTTGTACGTAGGTGCCAAAACAAGAGTAAACCCCGGCCTCTGAAACAGGAATTTGAGGTTGACAACTTGCCGAACTCTACGGAAGCATAAAAACTTGTAAAAAATAGTTTCAGAGTTTGAGTATTAGCTATAGTGTAGTTAATTTATGACTCATTTTAATTAACCTACATAAGTATCATTCACCTCAAGCTTAATCGCAAGCAAATACATATTTATCTAATTTTCAATCGATCTGAAATTATCGAGATAATACTAAATAATAAGGTGTAACTTTCCGCTCGGATATAAGCTATAGGTAAGCTCTAAAGGGTATCAAAGCTTTGATACAGTCTCACATAACAACACAGCATATTGAAGTGTGCCGATGAAGAATACATATATGGAAGGCGAGTCAAAGGCCGACACCTCTTTCAACTTTAAACAAAGGCGTCCTCTGCGGCTCAGAGGACACTCTATGTTCAGGCTGTCACGTGCAGATATAAGAACCGAAATGTAGCAACACCACATTATTGGGATTTTTTAGGATTAGCTAAGGTTGGGGTATGTTTAGGAGTTGTTTTCCTTGCAAATTATGCCGATTTTGAGGTGCAGTTTTCTTCAGCTTCATGACAAAACATTCCGCCATTATTGCCTGAAGAGTTAGGTAGAGATACTGAACCTATTATACCAGCCACTTTTACGAGTTATGTTTGATAGGTACCCATGTTAAAGGGGGCAAGCCATTTTCCATAAACCGGGCTCAAATCCAAGCTGCGGCCAAGTGCGTGTCAGGCCACGCACAGTGAAGGGATCCGTAGTAATAGGTGTCGTAAGCCATGACCAAAAATAAATAGCTAATTTTATAATAAGATTGCAAAGTTACAAACGCTCTTAGTCTTAAGTCATTTTTGTTGCTTGTCAAGCCTACTTAGCGGTATATGCTACTACCATAATTTTTTTTACGTCTCTGAAAACAACCGTTTAGCTGGCAGAGGCCCGGACACATATTTGACTCTAACAAACATTAGCACTGTAAAGCTTAATATTTAGTAAAGAGATCCTTGGATGAAAAAATGGTTTTCGCACAGCCACCCTCAATATTTTGAAACGACCTATCCAACGACACTTTTTACTACTTTGCTGGCGTGATTAATATGTATACTCATACCAAATTTCAACTTTCTAGTGCTTAGCGTCTCTGAGCTAAACTGCGGACAGACAAAGGGACAGACGGACATGGTGAAACTATAAGGGTTCCTTGTTGACTATGGAACCCTAAAAATTAGGATGAAAACTCCAATATACCCGATGACCCGAGAATTGATCCCATTTTCAGAAGTAGCGCTTTGTATCACTAAACTAAGGATGCAGTCCAATCAATGTTATGCACCTTGATCCATGATTAGTTGGAATACGGTATGAAAATTCTGAACGCTAACACAGCTGACATATTTTGTAAGAACCCAGCATATTATGTCGGTAGCTACAATACAGAATGCAGTCACATAGGTACATACCCATACCTGCATTCTATTTTCCAACTACTGGACACACAACTATCTGCTACACAATGTTTGAATTTAGACTACACCACAGAGTTACGTACGTTGCGTATAACAAATGAATTGCAAAGATGCCGCTGCGCGTTGAAGCGAAACAACATATTATGTGATATTATCTATTCACAGACATCCCAAGAGTCATTCGAGTCGGAACTCACTGAATATATTCACTGAGCTGTTTCGCAATTAGGAAATTAACAATGAAACAAGTTTTCGTTTCTGCGATTTGTTCCACTGAAACAAAACGACTGAATTTCTGTAGTCCCTCGGAAGTTCTTTGACGCTTGATTTTAAGCAAATTTTTGCCATGTGGCTTCTCTCATGTACATTTCCCATTTTCAAAGAATATGTTTAAAATTATAACGAGACGTACTATTCAAAGCCAAAGATGGATTGCGTCTCGTTAAGTTTTGGGACAGCGAATTTTCCTTTCCCTACCGCCTTCTGATTTGGACCAGAAAATAAGTAATTGTACTCATCATTATGAGCAACTCTTACTATGGAACCAACTAGAACATCCAATTTCAAGAAATGCACCCGATTACTGTCACCCTGTATGAACTACAAATCTACTGGACCCATTTAAAAAAAGGTACCTGGAGTACCTTTTTTGAATTCAAAAGAACTAGGTATGCGTTTAAAACGGACGTTATGTGGCGTGATTCTCAGTGTAATGAGAATCAAAGACAATACGCTGGTAAAAACTGTAAAAAGGTTTACAGCACCGTGCGTTTTAATACAGGCGTACTGAAATATTCAGGTCTATTCAAAAATGTGCCTTTTGTGCCTACTTTGTAAAAACGAATTGCATAAGTACATAATATAGGTATACCTACACCTTATAGTATAAGTTGATAGGGATCATACATGTAGGGATTGTTTTATATATAGTAAGAAGAACGTTTATTATTCAGTACTAAGTACTACATTCTTGGTTTTATGACTCTTGTTGTATCTTGGTAAGTTAGGTATGTTTTTTTTTACTGGCACACTCGTACTCCCGAAAAACGTTTCCATAACAATGTGCTCAGAACAATGGCAACACAACCTCGTATTTGCAAGTTATCAACATAATTAATGTGGGGCGGTGAAGTTGGCAAATTATTTTTATACCTAAAATCCCTTTATAAGCTCGGACAAAAGCCGCATTAGCTTCAAATTAAATTCATGAAACCATAAAGTGTTCCGTTGTTCATAGCGCAGATCCGCGACTGTTTTGTTCCTTCAAAGGTATAATTTTGGCTTCACTAATATTGTTACGCTTCTTTTTGTTAAGAGTAATTGTTAAAGATTTTTTCGTCGGTTTTCTTTTTGAAAGCGCTCGAGCGAAACACGCAGTGCTTCAAAGAGAACTAATTTTAAACTCCATGATTAAAAACGATGTTCATTTTGTTTAAAGCCACTTGTCCGGATCGACGTGCTTGTCTTGAAATTGTAATTTAAAATAGCGCCCTTTAAGAGCTCGCTATAAAGAGACATTTGATACTTTCGTAGGACGAAAGGCTTTAAAAACGAGAGGAGCGAGCAATTCGCTAACAAAAGACTCAACGGGCCTCTTTTATTTTCTTTCTAATGATTTGGGTACAATATCATTTGCTATTCGCGGATATATCGTGCAGACGCGGGTTTTACTTATCTTTGTAAGGCTGCCGTTAAATTATACCTATAAATGAAGAAAGAAACAGTTTTATTTGGGACTCGTACAAGACAAAAATAAAATTCAGTGATTAGAAACTAGAAAGACCTGTGAGAGGCCAAAAGGTTCCTACCTCAGCATTTGCGGCGTAAAAAAAAAATTACGGTGCGCTGCTGGTATTCTGATGGGGCTATATATATTTATAAAAAATGAAAAAAAACCGGCCAAGTGCGAGTCGGACCCGCGCACGAAGATTTTCCTACTATGTATAAAAAACGGCAAAAAAATCATGTCTGTTGTATGGGAGCCCCCTTAAATATTTATTTTATTCTGTTTTTTAGTGTTTGTTGTTATAGCGGCAACAGGAATACATCATCTGTGAAAATGTCAACTGTCTAACTATCACGGTTCATGAGATTCAGCCTGGTGACAAGGTAATAAGGTCCCGTTTTACCCTTTGGGTATGGAAACCTAAAAATGAATCCCTATTTCCCTTGGTCACGGCATCACGCGTAAACGACTGGACCATTTTCGCTAATTCTTTTTTGTTGTTGTCAGAAGGTTCTTATGAAAGAAATTTTTTAATAAAATAACATCCGGGCGAAGCCGGGGCGGGCCACTAGTAGATGTATAATTCATCGATTTCTAAGAAAATTAAAAAAAATTGAAAACTTGAAAAGTCTCCGTATTTTCTGAACATTAACATAATAACTCACATAAACCATTTGTAATTAATATTTCCTGTATCTACACGTGCGGCCTAAAAATGAAAGGGCGTAATTTCAAGGTACTTATCGTCTCGATCGCGAGAACCTTCGTAATCAAATCAGGTATTTACGTCGTTACGATGTACTTAGAGGGGGCTTCAAATAAACGTTTTACGTAAATACACTTAATTGCACGACATGGAACAGCTTTGGCTATTGAATTTTGAAATTAGGGAACAGGAAAATTATATTGGTAATTTTAGAAAATATTTAGGTTAGGGATACGCATTTGAGAACGATTCTGAAAGGGCTGTTTTACTGTTATCGAAACTATTTTTGACGTCAAGTAAAATACAGCAGTTCTCCAAACCAAGCTTGCTGAATGCTGATAACACTAAAGGCATCTGTCTCTGTCATTCTGACTGTAAGGTAGGCAACAGATCGGCAAACCACTTGGTATTGCATTCATTATAACTAAGCAGGTATACCTATAGCAATAGCTAATACCAGTCACGGGAGAACAACATGAAGAAAAGGGCTGTCGGATGCAAACCACAGGGCTAAACCCCTGGTTAGCCAATCATAAAAGTTACACGGAACACAAAATCGATCAGCATATTTATTAAGTTAAAAGGGTTGCCCAATTACGTGTGATACATGTTCGTTAGTAATCTGATTCTGAAGGGCTGCATCGATAATGACGTCACTCAATCGGTCGGACCGTGTGGAGGCCTTAATTATCGAGTACCACTTGATTAGATCAACTAAGTTGGCAAATTGACATAAATACTCGTACGCAAGTACACAGCTTGACACGCCTGTTTATGCTTATGTACAATCAGAGACGAGAAGCGTTTAACGCTTTGGTTTTCTAAGCTATATTTTGAGCATAATATCTAGTTCAAATCGGAACTGAAGTAGAAGAAGTCCCTCCATGTAAAATACTGGAAGCCGACCCCAACATAAAAAAAGGCTAAGCAGAATGTTAAAATACATACCATTGTCAATCGATTTTCATCGCTGACTAAGTGTATTGATTTGGTACACATAGATTCATTGTGTACACCAATTCATCTCCATTGTCTTATGAGATCGCAAACGTCTGGTGCTCAGCATCGAATGCTACAATAAATGGTCATGATGATATATAACTAACATTCACGGCGCTACTAAACGGATTATCGCACTGTTGAATGCCTCAGTCTTTTGTTTCTGGCTTTTCTTTAGGCTTTAATCTTAAATCAGTCTTAAGAACGGGTCTCTGAGATTTTTTGGCAAAGAATAGGCTTACTTATTGTAGACAATATAAGATAACAACAGTCGTGAACCATATGCTCATGGTCGCATAGCTACATTAGCTACTGTTCTGAAAAAAGTAAATAAAATTGTGACACAAAGAAATAGTAGGTATTGACACAATAGAAAAAGGAAACAGAAGTTACTAGCCGTGGGCTCCAAACTAAGCACAGACTTGATGGACAAATATTGTAGAATCTTAATATCGAAACGACAAAAGAAAACCAGATTATAGTACACAAAAGAATAAAACCTAACAACATGTTACATGTACCTACCAAAGGACCAGACACATATTGTAATCTGGTCCTTACAAGCAGCCCAACAAGCTAGTAGGCACTGAAATTCCAAAATTCAAAATCACAAAGGACCGGCAAAAGGCTAGTCAACCCGGGTTCGAGATGATTCAAATACAATTGGCTCGTACTCGAACCGACTTATTTGTGAGCGGGCAAATAGAAAAACCCTCCAGTTACACCACTACCTCGTACTTATGTTATTCTGTCGTTATTACTGAGCACTAGTGCTTTAGAAGGACGTTCATTTTTATTGTCTTTTGTCATTTACATGGAAATACAGAGAAATATAGTTCACAGCATATGCTCAAGTTGTAAGACTTATTTAAATAAGGGAAACAAAATGAAATATGTCTTCCAGAACATTATCATTACTAAATAGTTCAAAAACTGAAGTGGACTGCCCTAACATTAATTATTTGATATAGCTAAGGCACTCATAAAGACTACCTATTCATGTTTGGTTTCTTGATCGAAATGCGACGTATTTGGATGCACGCTCAGTCATCAATATCTGCGAATAGTTGTTCATCCCCTCCTCAATCGAACAATACTACATCTGCGTTTCCAACTAAAGTAACATATGCAAGATAGTTCCAGGAACCCACAATCCACATACCTACATACAAACGTCAAGAAATTCTCGACATTTCACAATGAACCACTACCCTAGGATTACGCTCCGGTTAAATGGCACAGAAATGTGCCTCAATACACGTCGACACGTATAATACGTCCCGCAGTGCGAACCAGCCTTTATTCCCGACACGTGTATACAAAGCACTTTGGCACATTATCAAGGAACACTGTTCCAAGCATCTAAGGTACTATTCTAAGCAGAGATCTGGCTGTCATCGGTAAATGGGAGACAATGCCGGGATTACGCCGCAACTGTAGCTCGTTACACTAAATACTACGATAAGCAACCGGCCCAATTATAATTAACTTTGTTTCTTAACACACTGCGGGGTTACTGAGACATTGAAAAATTACTGCAGTAGAAATAGTTGCTTCTTTGTTTAACACACAAAATGCTTTCGCAGCTTTTCATACATTTAAATAGGGCCGTCCGAACGTTTGTTTATACACGTTCACCATACAAGAAACACGGCATTTTTCATGTCTCGCGCACCAGACTGCCCTCGAACATTGCGGACCGCATGGCAAGTTCGTTTAGGTCACTATAACCTATGTCAGACCAAGTATGACGTCAGAAAATCGCGCGGTTCACCCTGTCCTTACCATTACTAATGCCGTACCAAATATAGACGCGTCATGGCACCGACATCACAGCTCTAAAAGAACAGCGCAAGCACAAGCCTCATCGGTAACAAGATAGCAACGTGTCCGTACGCGGGGTACAAGATCGCGGCAGTTGCTTTTATTTTATCTTGCCATTTTTTAGTACGGGTATCGCATCTATGGATTTTTTATTTATTTATTTAGGACAACCAATAAAGCCTTCACCAAAATACATGTTACAGTACTCATAATATTTATTTTTATATGTTATAGTGTAGCCTTAATTAAAGGCTGCCACGGCATGCATTAAACATAGGAGTAGGAAATACAGTTATAAAACAGATTTTGCTTATTTAGTTAGATAAATTGTCACATAATTATACAGTTAACTGTTGCAAAAATCTGACATACAAATGCAAATGACAACTTACTAATTAAAGTGGGTTTTGTTCGATTAATGAAAAAGTACAAGCATTTTCATTATTACTTATCATTGGTACTATATAAGTCAGTTCAGCTTCTACATAGAGTCTTATGACGCCCTGTAAAATAGTCCGTCCTAAAAAACGCATTAATATAGTATAGTTTGTCCCGCAAAAACAAAACACGATCAGCACACAGGCAGTTATATGACCGAGGTATAAACATTTTACGCTCCAGTAATTGCGTCAGCACAAAAATAATGGCGTCGAAGAATTAGCGGTAATAGTTCGTGGCTAAGAAGGTAGATAGAGATAAATAGAGCCGCGGCGAGACTCTGACAACAAACCGGAATTAATCACGTGGAAACTAAAAGAATTTAATGTTAGTTTACGTTAGTTTTGTAAAGTCGATTTTGAGTTATTTAGCAACGATAAATAAACCTTTCGTGGCCCGCATGCGGGGTGCGGGAGATTTTTCTAACTCGTGCCATAGGGCCCGAATTTGGTCAAAGGTGTCTTCCGCACGCTTTATACCGACAGATGTATTGCATTGTTCGCAACACGCACTATGGGGAATCCTACTGTGAGGATCGCCCGGAGGACACGGTGGAGCATACGGTGGAGATCTGCCCTGCTTGGGCTGAGCACCGCCGTGTCCTCGTCGAGGCGATCGGCGGCGGCAACCTCTCGCGTCCGGCCCTGGTTGAATCCATGGTCCGGAGCGAGGAGGCTTGGGAAGCGGTCACCTCCTTCTGCGAAGCAGTAATGCTAGC
>NDFZ01005491.1:172743-190225 GCA_002192655.3 Mamestra configurata
GGGGAAATCCTCATGGAAATCCTCCACCCTGGGGCGGGTGGAGGGGTCTGTCAGACTCTTACTGACTAAAACCACCCCGGTGTTCCATCTCCCACCTACGCCGGGGATCGCGGGAACGTATGCGACTTCCGCAATCCCCGGCTGGTGCCGGCCCGCCTCTGCGGGCCACCTCGCGTCGGCAAGGGGAGTGAGGTGTTTAACTCCCCTCGCTACGTCAAAGAGGGGCGCACGGGAACACCACGCGCCGCCACCTCGGGTCCGGATGAGTGGGGGGCGACGGACAGCCCCAAGTCCGCCGCCCCTGGACCCAGTTAGGGGGGCCGAAAGACGGCAGCGTATGCCCTCCTCCGACGCCCGATGCGCCTGCTGCGGGCCGGGAGAGCGGTTGTGATCTCCCTCTCCCTTTCCGCAGTCTCCTTCAGGAGTGGAACACCCTAACGCAATGTTTCCCCGCATCACTGAACTCTTTATATCTGCTGTTCGCACCGACCCGCCATGCGCCGCCACTTTATAATATTTTCACTTGAAATTCGCCATTCATTCTTCTTTTATTTGAATCGGAGTATGATTAATATATTACGCCGTTTCCGATTCAGGGAAATGTGCAGTGAATGACGGAAAAACAGTGGAATAAAAGTACAAAGATAGTCGTATTTTTCGTTTAACTCTGCGGCTTTAGCTGTGTAGCTAAGAATAATTAAGTAAGATAAAACTATATTAAATGTTGGCTAGATCATTCGTAATCCCGCTGTAATCCTGGCTTAGTAAGAATAGGCCAAACCAAAGGCGTTAAAGAGATTATATCAGGTCAGCAACCCGTACACCAACAAAACAACTAAAAAAGTATTTCATTTCAACATGACATGGGTAAAAAATTCGCAGAGGATGATTCCTCTGCGAATGTTTTCACAAATTTCATGTTTGGTACGAACAGCACAAAACAAATAGCATACGTATAGAATCTGGCTAGCAAAAAAGCCTTTCAATTCAATAAAAATATTTTGAACTAATCCAGTATTTTATTTTAAAACAATTAACATGATGGCTAATGGAATGCACTTGTAATAGTAACTACGGATATTATCTATATACTAACTGTTGCCCACGACTTCGTTCGCTAGAACTCGGAAATTACATATTTTTAGTTGCATCAAAATGTCATATTGTGTCATTATAAACAGATACTTTAATTTTATTTATTTGTACAGAAGTATAATTTCGGGATTTGCCGATGTGTATCGAACTCGTACCGAGCCGTTTTCACAATTTTCACATGATTAGTTTTCACAGCTGGGCAAAAGCCTCCCCTATATTTTAATTTTAATGCGAAAACCTGTGAAAGATCAGAAGAAAATAGAAATAGGTTAGTACATGTTATCTTGACTACGTCTAAGTTCTCTAAGTACTTTTATATTATTTCATTTCGTCACAAACAAAAATCTAGTGAAACCAAAAACCACCAATCTGATCCGAACTACTCCCACGAACCGAAAACAACCAACAAAAACTGTAATAATTATGAAAAATATTTCACACCAACACAGTTATTAGTAGAAAATATTTTGCAGTCGTATTCGACAGGGTGTCGGGGGGTGGCGGGTGTGTCGGGGTGTTTGCTCCCTGTCTGCCGGCAATAAAACTGTTACAAGCCGTAGACAGATTCTGTGCCCCCTGGCCGTCTGCGAATGGGACTGACTGATGTAATCATTTCACTGTAAACTGACTGGATTTTGACGAAGATAGATTGATGCTACATGATGTTTTGGAGTCCTAGTGGCTATTAAAATCTTGTAGCCAGAAGTTGTAGCTTTATTAACAGAATTCATTGCTGTCACCTTTTTTAGTCTAATAATTTTCTGCAAGTACCTACTCTGTGGCATATCACTGTAGTGAGCAATATTTCAACTTCGCCTTGGCGTCGAAATTGAATATTAAGCCTGTGTTTTGAAACAAAATCACTATTAAGTAACTATGACAAACCGTTTTGCAATAACAATGAAATTCATGCAATAGTTTGTTCTCGATATAGGCTACTTGTTGGCACAGTGATTATTTTCTCGTTATATATTATCATATAAAACTTTGCATCTTCCGTCTCTGAATATCTCAGGAATCTCATTTTAGTAACGGCTGTTGCCAAATGCTTGCTGATATGAGCAAAAAGCACCGCGAAATGCACTTTTTTATTATTTTCGTGTGTTTTCGCGACGGGCGGCGCTGGATAATTTAATACTGCAATATGAAAAGACCTTTACTCACAGTTGTTAGCCCTCGCTCACACGTTTTCAAATAAAATATTCACACCGCAACTCGGTTACCTCGATGAACTTTTGAATTTTCAGTTCGGATTTGCATTGCTCGGGTTAGTTCGCATCATATTTTCCTATTCGGCATATCGAAACTTTGTATATCTACCTGTTTGAAAATACAAGCTGAACAATTTACATTTTGTTTTCGATGGTACTTCAAACCGAATACATTATTGGTGTTTGTAATACAGCTATCCAAATAGGTCGTAATCAAATAGTTTTTCCGACTTTGTGTAGCTAGTTAGTGGTCTTTAAGCCCCGGTTGAGTGCGCAGGGCGGACTGTATAGGCATTAAATTAAAAGTTCGGTTAAGAGCACACGACACGGTTCATTGGATAATAAACGATTATTGCCGCCCACACGTTGGCAACACGTAGCCTCCATTTTTTCGGGCTACATTTTTTCTGTAAAAATGCTCGCGATAATGGTAGTTAGACGTACAATATTAAATAATAGGCAGCAATGTGTGTTCTAGTTTCTTCAGACTGGAAAAAATACATGCTTTAATATATTTCGTGTACTAAATGTCATCCTAAGTCTTAAAATAGACTGAAGTAGTCTGAAAGTTTGTTTAACTCTTCCATTTTAGTTCACGTAAGTACAATAAGAAAAACTCCAAAATGTACCTAAGACCTAAGTAAAGTTATCGTATTACTATTTATAGCAACAGTTATATGCCTAGTTATAAAGTGATCGTAAATAGTCGTCCACATTCCTGTTTATTTTGTGAGTAAACATAAAATATTGAGACTTCCAGGAAAAACATCGTAAGCGACAATTTTGCACTTTTTACAGGAACAGACCTTTTCTATCCTAATTTAAAGTATTTCTGATTTTTTTATAAAAATATATGTACTATTCTAATAGATCAGTAACTATATGCATAACTAGTCCCAAACATTTTTATAAGGACGTCATCAATACCTACTTTTTAATAAGGAAAGAAAAACCACTTTCCTGTTAAAAAAGTTCTAATTGTCGCTTACGACGTTTTTCCTCGACATTTCCACTTTAACTTGTTATTTGTTCTAAACACAGAAACCTTATTCGTTGAGCACTTGTTGGAAGTGATCGCGATAAAAGAATAATGTGTGTAGTTAACCTGATTACTTAGTTAGTGAGATTACAAACAACAAACATGGAGGAGCACATTTTCACAAATAAATACCATTAGCCGTGCCGAACTGTCGTTAACGTTTATTCTGCACGTTGTATTGTAATTGCTTGTTGAATGAGCAGACAGAAGCAGAGCTTCTGTTTATTTATTTGTACTTTAATGCAAAATGGAAAGCACAATCAATATAATCTTTGGGTTAGTAGAAGAAATGCCAAAACTATAGGTACAATATCAAGTATAAAACCTGTTAGATTAACATATCTCTCTACCTGACTATTTTTTACCTGATATCCTTTTAGGACTAGAATTGCAAGCACTGCCGTGGAACATGAGGTCCTTGCTTTAATCCCGTGTGGATCAAAGTGTTATAGAATTTTCCATCAAGAATTTCTCAGTGTCATTCCGAAGTCTGGCTCGCCCCCATATTTTGAAAAGCCTGGATTTTTCTACCTCAGGGCACAGGGCTCTCCTCGACTTCGACTCCTCCCTTCTAGGGCTGTTTAAAACCAGTTTTAATGAAGCTGCACTAGACAAAGTACTATTCTATTAGCGAATGCAATTGTCGACATCCCAAAATAAAAGGGATTGATCAAGCGACATTTCGACAGCGTTTGTTAATCCCATACATTTTTGGCGTTTTGACCATCGCTTTCGCCACGCTACCGCTGACAGAATGATACTTGGTTAAAGCCCCAGATCATCCCACTATCTCCTAACTTAGGACTGCACATACTCGTACCTATCGAATTGTGAGTTCACTAAACAGTACACACCTCTCTCTGCCCGACCCTCGGGGAAAACAGTATGATATGTGATTGCTTGTTGAATGAGCCGACAGGAACAGAGCTTGTATCAATATCTAGCTAATTAGTTCTAGCTACTGTGTGCTGATATCCGCAAATGTTACTGGTGGTACTGATACTACTGATATTAACTACTGCTGAAAGATCAATTAAACTGATTTATGATTTGTATGTATAGTCAATAGTATGGGAAGCTGCTAAGTTCAATTTAGATAATTGAAATGTTTAGGTATTAATATTTCAGTTACAAATTATGGTTTGATTAATGGAAAACACATTATATTATCAAATGCTTTGTTTTCCTTCGATTTGAAACTGGCTATTAAATTGAAACAGATTTTTTTTATATATAATGAAGGTTTATTAGGGAAACCTAAGTATCGTAGTATCATACAAACACAGTGACAAATTAAATAATAAAATGCTTAGGAGTTACGAGTAACTTTTCAATCGTCAGATAACTTTTACATGAATAAGTAATAGAGCGGTTTCATATTATTATATTTTCTACACAAAACCTGTCAAACAACTATATTGAAAATCACCATTTGTTATGCAATACTTACATAAAAAAGTGCAACATACAACGAAAATATATAGTAAAGTTAGTTCCTGAAGACTTATAGTACAGTAAAACTAGCTCTTAAGCATTCAGTGGCGCAGGTAAAGTTTTCAACTCGACTGATTAGTCTGGCTTCTTGTACGTCTTGCGAATTGATTAAGGTATAACTTACATTAATTTCACATAATAAATTCAGGAGCCGCATTCATCAAAATCTTACTTAGACAGAATTTAGGATCTGAGATTCAAAGGATCAGTTTAAAGTTAGTCGTTGGGAAGGAAGATTATTTCATCGAAGTGGGAATGAATAGGAATGGTACAGATGCGATTGGATTGCAGATTCGTCTGGTTAATGAAGAGACTTGATCATGCAACATGCAACCAATTTAGTTTAGGATTATTTAATACTAGCTGCGCCCCGCGGTGTCCCCCCCCAGCTAGTACCTATATATATAAAAAGTAGGCTATGTGGATACATAGCCTACTTTTTTTTACATACCAAATTTTATCAAAATTGATCCAGCCGTTTGCGCGTGAAGAAGTAACAAACATAAACAAACACTCACAAACTTACGCCTTTATAATATTAGTGTGATGTGATGATTAGTGTGATAATAATTTTGTATGATTTTGTCTCTGTGACAATAATAGTTATTTATGATACTAGTGCGGTAAGTTGGTTTTGACAAACGAGTAGACGAATTACCGACAAACTCCTTGGTGGAATTCTTACTTCTTTTTTTTTGAAAATTAGGAGTGCGTTAAATAGGTACTTAGAGGAGAGTAGCTATTTTACCGCACGTTCCACTGTACGGTGCGTAATTTTTAACTTTCGAACAATGTATACAGGCTTCGTAAATGCATTTTGTGAGCAAATGTGTTGAAAATCTATTACATATTATATTCCTATTTTCGCCTCTTACGACAGCCACGGGAAGTGATGGTATGTGCTATTATTTTACGTTCGACACCATACAAGTGTATGCATGCATGTTTCTATGCCAGTTTCACTATTGTTTCATAAATAACAGGCACATTTATTATTTTCCGAACAACAACATAAAACATATTAAACGCGATAGCTAAGCTGGTGTAACTGAAGAGATATTGCTTCCAAATTTAGGGAACTTTAAGACTATGTGAGCACCTCGGCTTAACAATCTTGAACGACCCAAATAGTTTCCCAACTTGAACTACTTATGACTATAGCCCGATACTAAACTTACCTAATCTATAAGAAAGCAGTTATCTAACAGAAAATACTCAAAAAAAATGTTTGAGAAGTGTTAGTATTTATTTATGTCATAAACTTTTCAGTATATTTTCTATTTCTATTCTGAGTGCAAACCGCAATAAAATAAAGGATTGAAATCACACGGGTTTGCACTAATAGCAAAGCACGAAATATCTCAATTTTTCAAAATATTGCTGTATAAATGTTGCAGCGAGAGAAATGAGTTTTCCCTCAAGCCACAGCATTGTGTTATGGCGGGAAAATAAAAAGGAAAAGCACCCGATTCACAACAGTGGTGCGCAATATGTTATAAACTTGATAACGCGCCACACGAAACATTGTTGTGATAACACAATATCATGTTGCCGACAAAACGCCGACAAAACCCCGCCCAGGGGACACTTGTGTTTCGCCGGAACTTCTTTGTAACATCGTGGCCGCGATATAGAGCAAAAAACTAGTTTAAGTACCCGGAAAATAATGTATTTTGATGATGTATTATGTTAATGTTTACAGAATCGACCGGCTGGCATTTTCATAGGAATGTGTTTTATTTGTACAAAAATATTCGTGTTTCTGTGCATAGAATTTTTGTACTTATAATTTGATAATTTGTAAATCCCTACCAACACTACGCTAGGCGAGGAATCAGTAAAGGCTTTTATGCCGTTCAACATACAAACCAAAACCACCCAACGTATTTGATTCAACTTTATAGCAATACCTTCTCTCAAAGGTGGGCAGTAAGCAAGTAGGTACCAACGAATATAACTTTACACATACATTTACATACCACAGCCTCTTCAAACAAAACGGTCCTTTCTTCGCCAACTTATAATAAATCCTTCACCTTTTTGCTCCCAAAAGGACAATAAAAAATGTGTGACGTAAGACAACATTGCACCATGTGCGGTCCCAGCTCGGGTCGGGTCAGGCAACACCGCATTGCAGCACCTGGCAACACACAATAATTACATTTTAAATAGGAAATTGTTTTTATTGCAACACTGGACTACGTTAGAGCTCTCGTTATTGTGTTATTATAACTATGGCAACCGATAAATAAGAACACGTAGGTTTTAAATTGAAGGTATGTGTCTTTAGAGTTCAGTTATGTTTTTGATATTAGTTTGAGCGAGTGTAGTACTCGCTCAAGTACTGCCGAGTACTGGCACTAAATTCAATTACCTATCCACTGTCCTATCCTACTTTCTTTCAATATTATACATAATATGTAAGTCTGTATTTCTGGATGTGCTGATAAATTCCATCGACTGTGGATAACTTCCTATTTGCTGGTGATTTCATAATCATCACTAAATATGAGTGTAAATATGTAACGCCTCAACTGCTGAACGCATTTCATTGAAACATAGAACATGGGTCATGAACTACTACTACTAGTAACTGAACATCATAGGCTATTTTTTATCCCAATAGTACTTTTCTGTAGCAAAAGCTGGTTAAGAATATTTTTGGTCTATTGTAGTAACGAAATGAGAATATCTAGGACTAATAAATTATAACTTTTTCTTAAGAGACGAGACTGGCCGTAGATTCTTGATGCTGCCTTATTAATAACACGAGGTCAGTCTATTGTTAGCTGAGCAAGCTATAATTGTTTATTCTGCTTATGACGTACATCCTCCGAACGTTTCATGAAAGCTTTATTAGATAGTTCTTAGAAAACAGGTGCGGGTATCAATATATAGAAATTAATATCGTACACTCTTGATAAAAGGAGGTCAACAATTTAGCTTAAGTGTTCCTACATACCTACTTTACCGTATCGAGACTAACATTAGTCGTTTATCTATAGACAGTTTATTTACTCACCACGGGTATTTCGCTCTTACTGTTATTACATTAATTAGACAAGAGGCTCTTTGATAAAAATGGTAACGTTATTTTTGTAGCCAATTGGGGCTCGAGCCACTTTCAACGCCTACATGAACTTGGCAATATGTTGAGAAAGTGGGTAGGTACTTCACTTAAAATAATAGGTTCAGCTGTGAAGTGATCACGAAGTGAGTTGTCAATCCATGTAATCAAGATGGAATGACAGTTCATTCCGTGATCATTTCACCCAAGCCTTCACTTCGACATGTTAATAGAATCGACCGGCAGAAGAACATAAAGTACAGCACATCACTCTATAGCTTTTTACGAGCTTTTATTTATCTTGCAATGTTTGTTAGTTTGTTTAGGTTCAATCTTGCCAGCTGAATAAGAACCACTTCATCTTATTCTGCACAAATTTAACTAACTACTTGATGTAGGTGACAGCTTATTATAGATATAGCTATAGTAGGCGCCAGATAAATGTGGAATAAAGTATATTGACCTTTCCCTAATAACTGTTCATAGGTACCTGAACAATTAAATATGAATCGTTTTTCATTATTAGACGATGTTAAGGATCACGAGAGATGATGATTCGGGACAGCTTTGTGTCATTAATTCCGTTTTTCAAATTAAAAATGTCAATAATTGTAGGTGGGACAATGACCGTTATTCCACGATTATCTGGCGCCTACTATAGTTCTAAATTTAGCTTGAATTGAACTCACAGTTTAGCAACAACTAAAATATTTATTCCACTTTACTTTTAAAATTTTTAGCGTATAATTTAGAGAATTCACGTCGAATCATTATCTTATTTTGTCTCAGAGGTGACCTCAATCGAAGAGAATTACGAAGATAATTGAAATTAAAATAACTTGATGGTTAAAGCTGATTTTCTATTTTATAACCGCCTACGCTTCTATTCGCTCATAAATACTTGACCTCAATAGATACTAGCTTCTACAAGCGGTTTCGCTCATGTGAAAGTCGGAAATAATCTGAAGGGAACCTACTCCCGGCATAAGAATCCTACGTCCTAATTCAAACATGATGTTCCCGTGTGCCAAGGTTCATCCAAATCCTTTAGCCGTTAAGACTTTTACTTTTATTTAAAGTAGAATATTAAGTTCTTAAACCACATAACTAGTTTTAGTCGAGATTTTCCTTTTCCAATCTACAGTTTTTTTGTTGTAAAACTATAATAATAGTAACGCCATCCGCAAATGAGTTAATGTCGAGCAACATGGTGTAGTGACTCCATGATTTCCCGCCTCAAATCGGTGTTGACAGCATTTCACCGGCGTAGCGGCGATGCGGCGATGCGGCCAGCCGTCCGCGTCCGTTTAAACTTCATTTTCCGCAGCAACAGTCCACTAAGTACAAACTCAACTCGACTTCGCATCTTCTTTACAATATTTTGCCAATTTTCTGCCTGTTACATGAACTGATGAAAGTCGTTCCTGTATGAAAAGCTGCGCTTTCCAAATAAGTCGATGTACATATATTCTTTGATATTCTCGTACATTGTATTGTAAAGCTCAAATACTTCTAGGTAAGGTAAAACCTACATTATTCTTACACAAATAATATTCAAGTCTCATCTATAATTCAGTAGACGACTCGGATAGCTCTCTTATATCGGGGGACTGGATTAAATTCAAATTTAAACTGCCATCGCATTCGAGCAATTGAAGAAAAATGTCGCGCGGAAACCGTACGTTAATAATAAAAGTTGAAACATGTAAAGTGCTCTGTGAAAGCAATACGTAGCATCGTGCGCGACTTGAATTATTGTACCCTGATGGGTAGACTGACAGATGCTCCATTAAATGTTTATGGTTATCTTGTTTTGAATGCTTTGAAAATGTGATAGTTTCTCTTGTACGCTGTTGTGCTGAAAATCGTACTTCGAGTGGTGTGTCTGTGTAAATGGTACATAATGCACATATTAAGTGAACACATCAATACAAATAACTTGGCGTTATGGAGTTGACATTTACTTTTGCAAACAACATTATGGACCTTAAACGTTTTGCCGAAACTCATTTGCTCATAGGTTGTCGAAACCAAATATACAGGAGAGAAAAATATTCGATTTCGAACACCGCATCATCCAATCAACAATTTAGCGGCTGTGTGTAAATACATTACCTTGTGATGTGTCGCATCCGCAGAAATCTGCCTCGGGGCCGATCGGGGAACCTCGGGGATCCTCGGGCCCCCTTCTGGGTGCTCGCGGCTCCACACGCCCCCTCTCTGATTGCCTTTTTTATTGCTTCGCTTTCATACCGTATTTCATCTTAACCTTTTTTCTTCTTATAATTAGAGTTCTGTTACGTTACTCGAATTTGATATTATTGATTATGGTTCTACTTTGTTCTTTAGACGTTTATAATAAGATCCTTTTAAGCAAACAACGGTATTCAGGACAGTGCTACTTATATTCGTCATTTAATTGCTTTACTCTGCCTTCGTGACCAATTAGTTGTAAGTGAAACCTGTTCCATCTGAGACTAAATTTAGCAGATATTGTGATGCATAGCCAAACACAAAGCTATAATCCCGAAATCCCCAGACAGGCCTCAGGACGTGCTTAATTTTAATATACATACGTACCTACGCAACATTTCTTATGCTACCTTGGGGTTGTACACCGTTACAATTACCGGTTTAGGTAGGTACTTACTTATCCTAAGTATTCTAGGTACAAGTAGTTACCAGGTCTATAATTTCTGGAAGCTCCGCTACTGTTAAATATTTACTTGCAACTGTTTGAAACTTATGATTTAGTAGGTACATAGGTGCCTACCTAAATATTACATAATTTGACCGAAACAACCCGAGCACCTGGTTCCAAGTTGTTACAGCTTTTGAGTGGAAAGATTGCAGCAGGTCAGAGTTTATTAAACATGCATTAAATAAGTATGACTTATCCTTCTACGTATCTGTTTGCAAAACTACTGGGTGTGTGAAAACTACCGCTGTTACTAGAATACCAAAGCCTTCAGAGGTAGCTAAAATATTGAGCCTTGAAACAATATCTGCAAGACATTCAAATATTTATCAATCCGGCAACCTTTTGAACTTTTGCAGCATTTGTAGTGGACTCACAGCAACAACTTTTATAGATATCATTCGAGGTAAATATTGTTTTAAAACCGCCATAATAATTTTACAGTGCAATATTTTTCTATGTCCACATTATAGTAGCGGAGAACGAATATAGGATATTAAATGAAATAAAATATTAACCACGTTTCAATAACAACACTTCGATATTCCTAAAAGCATAGCAAACCTCTTTTGTGCTAAAAAAGAACACTCTTTCACAAAGACCAACTGTGACCGAACGCAAGGTTCCCGACCACTTACGAAAACGAGAATCCAAGTGCGCTACTCGGCATTACGAACGATCTTTCTAGAAGCTAACGACAATTCGAATGACCGCATTCCTACTAGGAAACTTATGGCGAGGAAATTAAAATAAACTTATAGAAACTCTTTGAATTCTTTATTCTTAGAGCGGCACAAAAGAAAAGGAGCTGTGTGTCGTAGCTCGGTATTCATTGGATTTCTCGCTGTAGTTCTATTAAACGGCTCCTATTATGTACATACCGGACAGTCTATTGTTTGCAAGCATAGAGTTGCAACCTGCCAATGACGGGGTATTGTGCCCAGTTTCCAGGTTGCACAATTACGAAAACGAAGCAATCGTTTTTATTTGTTAAAGGTAAAACATATGGCACCCAAAATGGGACCCATGGGTCTCTACGTGGGCTACATGGCGCCCAACGTGGGACCCTTGGCGCCCAACTTAGGACTCATGCCACTCAACGTGAAAGCCATGTAACATAAATATGAGACCCTATATCCAAATGTGGACTCCATGGCTCCCAACGTGGGTCCTGTGGTTTACAAAATAGGCTGCATAGCAATCAACGTGGAATCCATGACGCCAGTCGTAGGGCCTATGTTATGCCAGCAATAGCGAAGATCTATGTTATGAAATTATACATGAATTACTGCTGCTAATTAAATAGAACAAAGGAAACTAAAAAAACATAAAATATGTAACCACCGAAAAACTTCCGTCTTTATCATAAGGGCACAAGGGGTACGTGCCCAGGGCCCCGCTTCATTGAGGGGGCCCCAAACTACATAATAAGTTCTTTTTCATAGGAAACAACCAATTCGAACCGTGCAATAACTTCTGACGAACTTCTGTCGAACCTATCCCAGGTTGGATGTAAAAAAATTTGAACTCGCTTCGCTCGCAATATTAAATCGTTTTTTTGAGAAAAGTTTTCCTTATAGTTCAAAAAAGTCCCGTTTGTTTGAATAGTTAAAAGAACATTTAAGTTATCCGAGAGTGGCTGATTTTTTTTCCGAACACGCTTCATCCGCTCTCAGATGTTTTTTACAGTATACTTCGTTTGGACAGCGTAAGCTATCCGAGGAATATAATTTCCGAGCTCGCTTCGCTCGCAAGATGAAATATTTAATTTTCAAGTTTTTCTACATAATTCAGCACAGTAACTTCCTGTTTGTTTGAATGGCAAAAAGAAAATATATCTATCTGAGAAAGGGTGCAAAATATTTCCAATTCGTTTCGCTCGCTCTTGGATCCATAGTTTTTAATATTCTTTGCATCGACAGGATTAAGCTATCCTAAGAGTAAAAATTTCCAAGTCTGCTACGCTCGCAAAAGGAAACTTTTAAGTCTCGACTTTTTCTGCGTATTAATATTTTTTTTAAGAGAAAATTTACCTATCTGATCATGGGTGCAAAAAGTTCCGAACTCGCTTCGCTCACTCTTGAATTCATAATTTTCAATATTCTTTGCTTTTTGGTAATTCACCATCAAAATATAACACGATAATTGATTATCAAAATATTTAAATACGCCACTGAGTAGTACGTTCCTTGGTCATACCTACGGAACTCAACAACCTGTCCTCCGGTACTTTCTTGGCCGGTTTTCAGCTTTCCAAAAGGGCTGACGTGTGCCCAGGAACCCACATCGGACAAGACGGCCCTGCACCGACCAAAATAAAATACATTAACACGTATCTGTAATGATCCCTAAAACCTATTAGCAATGTTCTTTTTTAAGTCTGCATTACTTAGCAGCAGAATAAGAAAAACATGTAAGTGATAACTCTGCATCCTTTTACGGAAAAAGCCGCCACCATATTTTACCGTGAGTAAAGCTAAAGCTTGTATAAAAAGAAACAGGTGCCGAGCTGATGCTATTTTCGCTACTACATACGTGATTACTGCAGAGCCTTCCCTGAAACGTACAAAAGCAACAGACGAGCGAGTTGCAAAGCTCTACTATTTGACCACGTTACTCAGATTTTAGGAAATTCAAAACATTTTAAGTGTATAAAGGTGCATTTACATGGGAAATTGTTCAATTTTAGAGAATCTGTCTATATTTCTTTGCAAATAAAAACCAATTGGCGTATTTATGGCGAACATCACTTGAGAACGGTTTGAGTGATTAGGCTGATATTTTTTGTGTTGTAATTGTCAGGATAGATTTTACATTTTTTTTTTTGGAAATTCACCAGGCGATAAAGATTCGTATTAGATCAATATGAAGTCTTGACAATATCAAGTTAAATACTGCGATGCCAACACATCAATATTGTTCCTAGAGAGAGATATCTTTACATAAGCGATTTCAGAAGTTATTCCTAAAAAGTGTCCGGTGCAAACATACACTTACTTAATTACATTTTCAGAATTTCGGCAACCTTTCCAGTCTGTAAAAGTATTTTCGGTGATCACGTGTTTAATTACACTATCTCTCAAACACTCAGTCTGCAGCCACACAATGGGCCGCTAACAAAGACAGATCGGGCAAATTTTCAATCTCATTAAGTTTTAATTTGATTGCTTCGGTCGGGCTCCGTGATTCCAGTAGAAACGGATCCGTAACCGGCTCTTGTTAGGGGAAGCATTTGACTTTGATGTTTACGACGTGAGTTCGGAAGACCTATGGGTTACCTTGTTGTGACTTAATTAAAAATTTCGGTAAAGTTTTTGTATGAGCTTGTTTAAGTAGAATTGGTATTTTGCTTATGAGGATTCGTGATCTATTCTTCGGTATTTAATTAATTTTTCAGCTGTATAAATTTTTTACAGCTATAATTATGCGATTAAAAATAATAAGTTGATTAATTATTATACTCATAGTCACAATCCTTAATTTATTATAGATTACACTCAGGTTTCTGAAAAAAAATGCGACCTGCTACAAATTAAACGCAAGTCAAGTGATTCCATTGGCTGTTGAAAACTGATTGAACCAAACACAGCTTAGCATGTTTAACAATTTGTTACAAACATTTTGTGATAGAGAGCCACACAACACACACCACACAGTTCTAAAAAGACCAAAGCAATATTTAATAAACGTGGTTTTTTTTTCATCTCTCTGTCTACTTGGTATACATTGTTTCAAGCCTATTACTTTTTCTGCTCTTCTAAAATATGAATAATTATTCAGTTAGTTATTTATACAGGAATGGATTACATAAATAAGATTGTAAACAACAGCTGGCGAGATTAAATAAACATTTTTACAAGACCATCAATCCTGCTTGAGAAGGGAATTTAATAAGTAAATGCGTGAACGAAACGTCATCTTTTCACATCAATCAGAAGACCGCGAGTGCGGTGAGTGGCGCCAACCTCGTTCCAACCCCGCTCTAAGCTCACTCTGGCTAATATTAAATTAAATTCAACCACTCATGTCGACTCTGTGACTGACATACGGTTTCTGTATAAACTCACGTCAGCGTCCGTAGCACTAACCGACTTAACTAAATAATGTGAAAATACAGTGAGTTAATAAACAAAATTTTTGGAACTAAAAACTAAAACATTTTTTTTATGGAGTAGATAGAATTAGAGACAGAAATACGAGCTCGACATCAAGAATACATTTATCAATATATATAAAACGAGCGTTATTGGTTGTGTGGGTCGCGTAAAATGAGCTGTTTGTGCAACACGGCGACGCAAAATGTCTGCTGACTCATGCGCATTATATCAACCGAATTACGTTCGGGGTGAGACGTCCATATAAGGTATGGAATTGTTCACACATCAGTTTTTCCCTATTCAAATTGTGATGGATTTACCCAGCTCCTCTTTCTCTTTCTGACATCTTCTAATGCTTCGTAAATGCACAATGTTTTTAACCGACTTCCAAAAAAGGAAGAGGTCCTTAATTCGGTTGGTTTTTTGAAATGGATCCATTGCACGACATAAACACCCCATACAAACGTTGGATGGTAACTGAAGTTACACCCGTCTGTGTGGCAGCCTAACCGGATTTCAGTTGAACGTAAATTGCGCAACTGAAAATACGCGACTCACGTCTCACAAAATTACGTTCTTTGGCCTCGCCCTGACTGAGTGACTGACTGACAGACAACACACAGCCGAAACTAATGGTCGTAGAAAGCTGAAATTTCGCATGTAGGTTCCTTGGGGAGTGTAGGGGACTAAGAGAGTATTTCCCTAAATTCCTACGGGAACGGGAAAAAACGGAATATGCGCGTACGAAGTCGCGGGCAAAAGCTGGTTCCCTATATAAACTTTTATTAGTCTCGTAGTCGCAAGCGCGACTAATGAGCATGCGGCCCTGGGTTGGATTCCCAGGTCGCACAAATCGTGATATTGACTTTTCGTTTAGGCATTTCTTAGAAGCAGCCCGGAGTTTGAAAGTTGGTGGCGTGACTTAAAGCCATACGTACTTTCCGAGGGATGGGACTTCGCGAAGTACGTAAAGTCGTTGGTCCAGTGCCTGATCTTTTCCCAGCCGTGTAGGATTGCCGAATGCAGTCCGATCGGTATATGAAAGTAAAGGAACAGAGAGTACAACTATGTTCACACACACTTGTGCTCTATAATATCTCACGCGTACTTGGCTATTCGCCGTTGGGATCGGTCACCGTGATCTAAATTCGGTCGAGCATTATACCTATTAGCGCGGGACCCAAATACTGCAAGACTGATAGAATCAGTTCCCGACTAGCAATTTCATTGGGTTATATTCACCAAAAGCATGTATCTAAAGCTACCAGTGAAACTTGACGATCTAAGGTAGGCATAATTCTACCTACCCGGACCAACCACCTACACCACACAGTATCGAAAAATGTTGGTTTCATAAACATATAAATCTCTGTCACATCGGCTGCTTTTACAATTTAAGTGTATAATTAAATAAAGCAGCATATTCCACAGAGTTAATAAATAATAACGCATTCAATATTGCAAGAGAAGGATGTGTAAATAAATCGCGACGCTGAATACGGGCTGAATGAAGTTAATTATGTGTGCTACCAATATGGACTGTAATCATACGGAATCACTTTAAAAACAGTTTGTATTTAATTTAACTATGGTCGGTATTTTAATGAGTGTATTTTTAAGCTCCACAGGTCTGGCAATGTGGAATTATTTAGGTACACTGTTTAATTCAGACGAATATTTATGTACTTATGTTGGTATTAATTTATTCTTGTTCTTTGGAAACTGTTATTGTCCTGTTTCACCCCCTTTTTTTAAGGATGGGAAATCATCAAATGACTTCTTCCGCTCTGGGAGCGGAAGGGCGAGTCAGACTCTTACTGACTAAAACCCATCCGTGTTCCTTCTAAAGCCGTTTGCGTTCCAGGGCTGCGGTGAGACTTTCGAACATATTCCGCAACCCTAGCAGGCTCTGCCCCTAACGGGCCCCGTCTTCTACGCTTACATCTCTTTGAGGCGCGTTTGGAACACAACGCGCCTGGGACCCGGGTCTGGTTCTGATCGGACAGCGAGCCACCCAACTCTCGTCGTCCGCAGACCCGCGCCTAGGCAGGCCGGGAATCGCCCTGCGACTCCCGAAGCCAGGGGCGTCTTCTTCTGTTGCGGCTGCTGGAGCGTGAAGTTTGTCTGTTTCACCACCTACGATTAAGTTCCCGTTAATTTACATGGCAGATAATTCCATGCAAATTATGTTCCATTTTCGAATTTATTCGGTGATTAGTTAGGTTAGGCTATTCGGAGGGCCGCGGGCGGCCGCAATCCAACGGCCCCGCGAACGGACGGTCCGCGTTGGGCGCGAAAGCGCCTCGACAGGGAGCTACTCGAGGAGGCTGCTATTGTGCAGACCTGGATCCGGGAGTCGGCAACGACCGGACCCGTCGACGTCGAAGAGGCGCAGTGGTTCCACGGGGCGATGACGCAAATTTGCGATGCGTCAATGCCCCGGGTTCGCACACAACCCAGAAGGCGCCAGGTGTACTGGTGGTCCGCCGAGATCGCGCAGTTGCGCGACTCGTGCGTGGAGGTCAGGCGCCAGTACACCCGATACCGGAGAAGACGTCGTCGGGTCCCTGACGAAGAAGCCGCGCGGTATGAGGTGTACCGCGCGGCTAAGAAGGCTCTGTGGCTGGCCATCGGCGAGGCGAAGACGCGAGCCAGGGAGGAGATGTTGGAGACTCTAAACGGGGATCCGTGGGGGCGTCCTTATCGCTCGGTCCGAGGCAAACTCGGACCATGGGCGCCCCCGCTTACGGAGAGTCTCCAACCCGAGCTGCTGGAGGACGT
>NDFZ01005491.1:191775-232929 GCA_002192655.3 Mamestra configurata
AAAAAAAAAAAAAAAAAAAGTCTATTCGGAGGTCGTGAAACAGGTCCTTAATGTTGTAACTATTTAAACGGCTTCTTAGCGCAATAATATCTTTCAAAGAGCACAGCTTTGAAACAAATAAATAAGTATGAACCTTCTGAAGCATTTGATAAGAATTCCTTACTTTCTTCTCCGCTAAGATGTTAAATAACGCCATTAATTAATAAATCAAGACCTTGTTCGCATTACTTCCTACATTTTCCTTGAACAAATTCCTGAGCAATCTGTACCTACATACAAAAAAAATGTTATTTCTCGAAACTATGATAACTTCTTGAATTTGCTAAAACAAGATAACTTTTCTAATTTCCACGTTACTTAACATGAAAAAAGGCAATACGGTACGGAGTAGTTTTCACGTACCCCTATACATGTTATCGCTGTAATAAGCTCAAACCAAATTCGATAGCGTACTTTACACTGCGACAATATTCTGATATAGTAATATGACTCGGCGAACATGACCTTTCGAAGTACCCTTTCAATCGCAAGTTTACGGCATTAACATCCCAAATATTTCGGATTCTACTCGCAAACTGATTGTCACTTCTCGCAGATATATTGTGAACATTTCCGAAGAGGTTAGATACCCTTTTTTGTGATAGCTCTCCCTCATCAGCCGCGTGACAGGCGAGGGATTCGAAACAATTCGGCCGCCAGAATTCGCTCATTACGATCGAGTGTGATAACGCGAGCAAACGTCGTGCCCTTTCGATTTATTGTACTTTAACAGATGAGCACGAACGAGCTTTTATGTATCCGTATGCTGGAGTGTAAGATTCATGTAATGATGTTAGATTTCCATAAGTAGGCAGTACATTACTGGTACTCGTAAAGACGTAATGTTAATGTTCTGTGCGGAGTTATATTGTTATGCATCACTTCAGTCAGGGCTTTCAAAAATATGTGTTATTTGCTCATTGTGTCCTACATACATTTACAAATGCTCTTTCTTACGTACTTGTAACATAATGGGATGGGTTGAGTGAGGTTGGAAAGACCCATAGAATATAATTATTCATGTCGTAATTTGTTTGACGACACGGTTGTCGCAGTGGTTGAGCGATTGACTGAACGGCACAAATATTTGTATGACCTACAGATAGTTGTTCCGGATCTGGCTGTTTGTGTGTTTGTTAACGCACCCACGATACAGGAGAAACTCCAAGTGTGGGGCAACGTTAAAAAAATCTGCTTGTTATGTAAACACTCACGTTCACAAACACAAAATAAGATTAAAACAGGAAGTGTTTCAAGACATAAATTCTTTTGATTTAATTATTCAAAACATACCGTTTAACATCGCAATCTTGAGACCAAAGAAAAATAGCGAGTGTCCAGGAAATTATCACGCTAAAGTTGTGAAAGTTTAATGAGGGATAAGAGTTTCCACGGAGCTCTTACCAGACGTGATAACAACTGTGATCTGTCACTATGCGGGATTACTTTTACAGCATCTTACAACTTTTTATACGAATAGGTTCTCATATCTGTTAAATATTTAACCACTAGAATAAAGATTACACGAATTCCAATAGGGTTCCAAAGTAGGTCTATTCTTAGAAATCTAAAGTGATTATTTTATATAGGATTAGGAAAATTCTCAAAAGATAATAGAAAGGAGAATACAAATGTATGTTCTAGTTCCACTTCTAAGATGATTTCGCCTTCACTCGCGTCGTCTCAGAACAACTAACCTAAAAGAAAATAATCAAAACATGCTAACACATGGCACATACATAGATTTCCCGGCGGTCGCTCGGTGTTCTTGTAAAACAGGAACCTCGGCACGGCACGTGTGTCACGCTTCCCGCTGAAAATTGTGCAACAATAAGTGGGAATTACCCTTAGTACAGGAAAAGTAAAAATCTGTCTCGCTTTTAAAAATACAAGAACAACGAACACAATGTTTAACACACAAACGTAATAATTCATTCACTTAAACATTCATGAAGGAGAGCCATTCTACTTTCCGGGGGGTAATTTGCAATGACATGAATTTACCAAAGGAGTACAACTTTCTTACCTCTTCACTATTTGTTTTATAAATCAATTATCTCGTAATTTATACAACAATAGGTTCATAAAAAAAAACAACCGAATTGAGAACCTCCTCCTTTTTTTGAAGTCGGTTAATAAATTATTGGGGTCCAGTTTCGGGATAAAAAAATATAACTAAATTATTGTGACAGATTTACAAACGCGCATTGTCTAGATGTTCTTGGTTGAATGAGTTTTTAACTAAACTAGACAATAATTTTATTCCAGAAACCGCGGGTTAACGAATTATGCATTAAATAAGTATTAGATACCTATGTTTTTCATAAAATTTTAAGACAGATTTTTTGTCCGTCGAAGAGTAGAATGGCCCAAGTACTGTGTTAGAAGCTACCGAGTAGGTACCGCTCGCAGAAACACAACATAATTTATGGAATCCTCTCCGCAAAGCATTCATGGATAATAAACAAAGGTAGGAGATTCATTAATCCGGCGACAGCGCTGCTCTATACCGAACATTGGTTCTCAACCTGTAGTCCGCCGATCACTGGTAGTTCGCAAGAGCTAAAATATCATCCGCGAAAGGTTTACGAGTAAATATTGTAAAACTATTCAATCCAAAAATTGATGCAAAATGATTTTGAGTTTTTTGTGTCATAAATGTTGTGTTTTCTACATTACCCTTAATCTATGGTTTTCTATAACAATATTTGTTACGTTTGATTTGAAAGAAACTAAAATAATTTCAACATTTGTAGCACCCATACTTATAATACGAAAGTAATAACTCTGTCTGATTGTAACCTCTTCAAGTTTTAACGGCTGAACGTATTTGGTTGGACGTTGGTTTCGACACAATCACAGACCTTGTCCTAAAATAGGACAACACTCAAAGGATCCTTTACATCCCGGGAGTATGCTCCCTCGCGATAATTTTCAACTTTCACGCGGGCAGAAGCTCGTACAAAATTTTCTTTATATGCTATAAGTTCTGAAATTACACATATGATTTAACTTGATTTTAGGAATAACATAGATAAATCTTCTGATCTTTCGTATTAAACAAATACCTAAATGAAAGTGGTCCCCAGACAAAAAAGCTTGACAAACTCTGCTCTTTGATGTTGTACATTATATTAATAGTCTCGTCTATTGTGCTATAACATTATTAAGGAAATTCCGTTTGAAGCCATCGACTCAATTACAGTATTAAATGTGCGGAGATACCTCTGAGTAACGGTATAGTTTAGTGGCAGATCAGTGTACGATGAGCAATACACTTCCTGTATAGGAATTTGCTAGATAATTTGATATTCTGCATAGGTTAATTAACTTTGAATGTATCTGTGTGTCTAAATGTGGTAAATAGTATTGTAGAAATCGAACTGATGATTGTTGGCACAGTAAATTAATTTTCCGAAGTAATGGCTAGTTTACACAGTTCGAGCTGCTGACTAGACAGTTACTTGGATCGTTTACTCGTTTGCCAGTAGCTCGGCTCGCCTTAGCTGTCTACACTGTTATATTAGCTGCCCAGTCTCTTGCGAGTCGCAGCACACAAAAACTACAGGTCCCACTCGTGTGAGCCAGGCAGTTGCCTGGCTCACACTGGTGAGCTACTGCCGAACGCGTCTTAACGATGCGAGTGATGTCCGAGCTGCTGTCATATGCGAGTTACTGTAGGCGGCCAGACGAGTGAAAACAAAAAAAGTTGGAGTAACTCGGATGCGAGCTACTATCCAACTCGATGTCGTCCAAACGATGCGAGTTACTTAACTGTAGCTATTCGACAGGCTGACTCGCACGCTAGCTCGCACTATGTAAACTAGCCATTTAATAATATTATAAATGCGAAAGTGATTTGTTTGTTTATTTATTACGCTTTCACGCCCACATTGCTTAACCCATTTTGGTGAATTTTCGTACACAGATAGCAGGGACCCTGGAGACAGGTATATGCTCTTTTTCTTCTTTAGCGAAAATCTATAATAACGCGAGTGAAGCCACGGGCAAAAGCTAGTTGTGGAATAAGTGCATCAAACTTCAATATCAATGGTCATTCTTTACCAATTTATCCTCGTAACAAACGTTAAGCACGTTTAGAAGTTAAATAGTTACACCGAAATATTTCAATATGCCGCTGAACCTCTGAAGAAAAAATTCTTGAATATTTTTTTGTTTAGGCGCCGAGGGCCGACGTACTTTCCGGTTACCCTCCAAAATTCAAGTCATCGCCGTTCGGTAGCTACGCAATTTGCTTGGAAAAATAATCATTTTAAAACTTTTCTTTATTTAGATAACCTCGGTTATATTAACACAAAGTAGGCTTATGATATTACTGAAAATTGTTTTGGCATCCTTTATTACGAAATTGTTTTGGCGTGAGACATAATAACCGGGGAAGAATATTGTACTGGTATTGTTATCTTGTCGTCTGTTGCCCCTAGTTGTCTTACTTGTTTGTTGTCGATGAAACCATCCGAAATTACGACGAAATATTAATTAAAATGTAACAGTTTCATGACTTTATTTTCATAACCGTTTTATTTAGATTGTTGGCTCGAATTTAAAATTCACCTGTGTGTGAAGGGGAATGTTTAAACCGTTCTGAAATATGTATATTTTAGCTTAACATTAACAATGTTTGTTTGTTTTATCTACTCATTTCAGACATGTTTCAGGATTATCTTTTAGCTTATATTCGTACTACAAAACTTTCAGACTTTTGATATTACAAACAAAAAGCATTTATCAAAACCTGAATTACCCATAAAAACACAGTGCGTTTTTATTGGATACTCTCAACCAAACTGGGTCACAACCGTTTCATAGTGTAAACAAAGAGAGTTATGACATAACTGGCCATCGCAATCGCAACCATCGCATCGCTATTATTGCGGACAAACAAGCGATGGCGCGGTGCGGACGCGCGGTGGTAATCCAGCGGCGGCCTCGCTGATTGCTGAATAAGTCATGCGCGCGGTGCCGGCGCACGATCGCAAACAGAAAACTGCGAGCGTTTATGTATTCCTGATAAAACTAGCCGCGCTGCACCAACACCGGCCCAGCCTCATATTTATTACCTACCTACTCCGATATTCATTTATCGCGCTCTGGTTACCCAATTTATTCAACGCGATTTTTAGTTTGTTTAGCTTTTGCCAGTACAAATAGGCCCGATTACCATAAAAATACAGTGTCAGATTTCCTAAACAAAACAGTGAATAAATATCGAAACCGAATGAGCATGCAGACACATGCATATTGAATCAGCTGCCTATTCGCGCGCCCCATTCATTTCATTTAGGTTACGAATTGTTTGTACATAAGTCTTCACAGTCTGCACTCGGCAATCTGTTCAACGAATTCATTAATATTAATCTTTTCTGATGTTATTACAGGGAATTGTACAAAGAGTGTTCCGCGGCAAGTTATGCCGGAGCAATTCCGCAAAAAGCCCGGCTGAATAAGTGAAGGCGGGAGTTGGGTGCAGTCGGTGGCTCGTGAAATATAACCCTGCATTGCTCCGAGGTGGGCTAGAGGCTACGGCTGCCCGGAGCAGGTGTCCTGCACACAGATTAATCTGTCGACAAACAATAACCGGCGCCAATGACGCTCGCAACCTTAGTCGCCGCCATCCCGAGCTATTCATTCGGAGATAATCGCGGTTTCAATTGGAAATCGGTTTGACTGATGTTGCTGTTGTTTTTTGTTTGGATATGTATTGAAAAGTCAGTGTGTTTCTCTCATTTGGATTGTTTATTTTTTCTGGTAGGTATGATAATGTTTGTGGCGATAACAGAAATGCGAAAAAAAAACAAAAAGTTTTTTCAAATTAAAAACCAATTTGAAATAGTTACATTTTATATACGTACCTTCATTTAGTGTGGAAAATTCCGAGAATATTACTTTTCTCTACAATACTCTTTCCAGTTTGTTGTAAAGAAAAACGATATGACTTCTCAGGATAGTTTTCAATGTCTGTTACAGTCTTTATTAAACAGACAACGGGAGCCTTTGTGAAAAGTGTTCTTAGTTAAATGCTGATAAAGGACGTTGGTATAATTATAATTAAAATAAAGAAATAACCATATTTGACGTCAAAATAGATACTTTAGTAGCCTCGATGAAAAATTATCCTGAAAAGGAAAAAATAACATTTCTGCAAATGCAATTCCATTACTGAAATTATATTCAATGCGTTTAATATCAATTTCAAACCAAAACTAGCCTAGTTTTATGAGACTCGCAATATAATCATCGGGAGCAATTGCATTGCAGGCTACTTGAGTACGACTTTTGAACTACAAAAACCAGATTTAAAACTTCCTAGAACTAGATGTTACTTTCGCGTCCCAATAAATAGTTTTAATTAAAGTGTTCACAGAAATATGGAGCGCGACGGAACAATGAAGAGCACATGTCCCGCCACAACGAGCAGCCATATTGTTATTAGACATTAGCTGAAGATGTCGTCCAGAATTATGGGTCAATTGTAGCGCAGCGCGCTTGGCAGATGTTTGCGGCGACGCTGGCACCTCCCGCTCTTATTAAGTTTGACCCGTGTAATACATAAACCACAGCGAAGCCGCGCAAACACCCTTAATTTAAAGGCTCTGCCGCCCGAGGTGCCACACTAATCCCGCATAACATAGTAGCTGAAACAGTTGCCAGATTTATTAACCAGCCTCTCATGTCGAGATAATGAATGAGTAGCCCCCGCGTCGCGCGTCGGCTAAACTCGATGTGTTTTGTGTTGCGCTGTACTAGCGAGCTGTCTCCTCCTCGGCAGTGCGGCTGTCGCGCGCTGTGGTTTCAATATCAGAGCACGTTGAATAATTTCGAATCTGATAAATGCTCAGAAATTCCGTTTGGATGGCAATCGATACGTGGCGCATCGGTAACGAGTGTGACAAGCGCCGGAACACTGGTCCGTTTATTTATGCTTCTCTTCAGCTACATTTATTTTACTCGGTCTTCTCAATTTATTTTGTTGCCAAGAGACCTTTTTGAATAGGCAATGTGGCGTATAAATTTCTCTCGCCCCTCGAGGACTGTAGGCTCCGGTGACTCTCTGTTAAAAGGTGCTACGAATTAATTTTACCTGACATCAAGGACGCGACGACGGAATACGTTAGCTCATAATGAGATAGCTCAGTAAACATGTTCGGCCCGGAACAAAGTAAGTGCCTGTTTAAATATGCATATTGTATGTTGTCTATCTCATACCTATCGTACATAAAATCTTGAAGTTGCTGTGGGGAAATTTTTCATCTTTTCAAATAACCTTTTAGGGGATTGAATCAGCCTTGGGCCGAAATGAGTAAATATATCCGTTGGGAATGAGTTTTTTATCATGGTTTTTGATAAAATAAGTAAAGAGTGGAACATGCTTTTCAAAGCTGTAAGCAATGAAAGTCACACACACATACAGAATCACATGTGATTTTGTATCACCGTTCCATAACAAGTAGTGTCCTAAAGGAAAAGCAAAAGCTACAATGTTTCCGCTCTGGTACTCTGTAGATAGGGAGCGGATAGCCTGAAATTGTTTCAGTATCGGCTGCTTTGCCGTTCCGATGCGCCAACGGCTCGGAAATAGCCGACGCGAGTTCAACAGTTTCTTGCATACGTTTACACGCAACAAAACTAACTTTACTCATTAAAACTGATACATTCAGTTACATCAAAGCTTTGAGTAGCTCCTACTAATAAAGTAGATAAGTTCTATACCTACGGAAATATTACTTGCATCTATAAGTTTATGCCTGAATTGGAAATGGAGCAGAAATTCGAGCGATCCCAGTGCTGCCGTCCATTTCACTCGATGTCCGCTGTAGAGCTTGTCGAAATCGAAATAAAGCGATTTTCGCGCTTTACCGCCGAGGGATTCGGCGCTACATGGCGTGTATGTATGTTTGGACTTTATTCGGCTGTAATAACGTCCCAGTAAATGAGGCTTGCCTCGGAACGATCTACAGAACCCTGTCATACGTAAACATATATATGGGACACAGAGTTTCAGCTGAAGTTTAGCCTAAGCTTTATATCGTCTCCGTCAGTCGCACCTTTCCGAGAATTTTTGACAGTCTCTTTCAAAGACCGATGTGCCAAATTTAACTAGGTGTGTAGGTTTCTATTGTAAATCCATCCGAAATTTACTTGTGGCTCGTAATTTACTCATCTGTAACCACAACATGACTCAGCTGACTGAAACCGTTTATCAAAATCGTGGGTATTAAAGGGTTAATTGTTTACACGTGCTAGTTATGAGTTCAAGTTCAAACTCAGGATGTTAGATAATATGTTACGTGGATCCAGTTCAGGTTATTGCCTGAAGCGACTACTAGAAAATGTTTCATAGTTATTAGCTTCAATATTCAGATTTAAGTAAACAACGAATTAGTTGTTGTGTCCAATAAATTTTTTGGACACAAATCAACATTTGTACACAAAATATAGTACTTAATTTATAGACTGCTTAATACAAGTTCCGGTATGTGAACAATAGGGATCAAACTAAATATAAGTTGAGAAAATCGGACTATGGACTAGCTCACGATCGATGGATAGTAATGGATACCACTGCATTACTACAAAGGAGACCTTTACAAAAAATATGACGCGCCGCCAACAATACCATTGAGTTCTCGCAGGTAAAACCGCGGGGGTTACGGTGGTGACTTTTGCTGTAAAGCTTAGCTTGAAGAAAGTGGTAAATGTATGAGCGAGCAAAGCGAGCTCGAAAATTTTTAGAACCTTGTATTAAATAAGTTAGATTTTCTTTTTTATAGAACAGATGTTTCTTTGCTGACCCAATAATGCTAGAGCCAGCGAAGCGACCTCAAAAAGTTGTAGCATCCCACCTGGAATCTGGGTTCTTCGAAAATGTTTGTACCACGCCCCGGATGGATAAGATCCTCTTTTTGCTATCCATACAGATATGAAAGTAATGTCGTCGTCTTAAGATTACTAAGGATATAAGAGCGGTTACGGAATTAGTTCGAAAGAGTCACCGCGGCCCTGGAACGCAAAAGGCTTTAGAAGGAACACGGACGGGTTTTAGTCATTACGTAAGAGCGAGCGAAGCGAGTTCGAAAATGTTTTGTCCGCCGCTTTTTACTATCCTCTACTTCACGTCCTTAAATAATTGGATAGATTAGAAAAAAAAAACTAAAAGTTATTTAAATTAAATAAATCGAGATTCAGTCGAGAGTTGAATGACGCGACAGGGATTGCGCACTGCGATTTTGTGTCACTGAATGCAAGTGATCATTTCACTCAAAAAATTCTATCCTAACAACACCTGCTGCGATCTAAGATATTTTAAATGACGGTGTATTATGTAGGTAATAATAAGTTTGTAGGTTTCTTGGTGGTAGATTATTTATTTAATAGTAAGCTTGAAGTGAACTGTCATGTCATCTTAATTGTTTGGATTGACAGCTTACTTCAGGTGCGCTTCTAAGTTTTTATTGTGATTTTTTAACAGAATAGCACGACAAGTTAGATTCAGCTAAAAGTATCGCTCATGGAGGTAGATACCACAAACAAACTTTCACTTGATCGGTTTTCTACGAAACAATCTGGCAATGAAAACTTTTGTATTGGACGCACTCAATTCTATTATAGTGTCTTGTAAGAGTCGGTAATAGTCAACTTTATTCAGCTTAATTTCTCAAAGTAAAGTCTAGTGAGATGGAACAGGCAAATGAAGCAAAAAGAAACGAGCACAAAGTTTACTTACGAATTTATTACTACGTCAAGTTTATTGCACAAGTGACTGAATTTCAATATTTTACAAAAACATTGTTATATTATTGGATGTTGGAGATACCTTGATATAACATTTTTTTTTCAAGAAGTTTCATATCCAGGCTTTATTAGGGTAAAGAGATATAATATATCTATATATAACAAGTCTTATTGGTTTTTAACGGACTTCAAAAAAAGTAGGTTATCAATATGTTCCGTATATATGTAATATTGTCAGAATAGCACAGTTTTTGTATGCATTACTTGTATACATGTTTGTCCACGCATATCTCAAAAACTATAAGTTGGATTGGAAACATTCAAAAGTTGGACTAAGTTGAGTCTAACTTAGGAATCAGTGCAAGTTTCATCAAAATCGGTTCAGTTGTTTTTGAGATAGAGAGTTAACTGTGCATCAGTCACTAGAAAAACTTGTCGTTGGCTTAATAGAGTAATTCTAAAACATGTCATTATGCATGTTGTTTCAATGTTTGCACGCAGTTAGGCTTTAAATAAATAATCTCGATGAAAATTTCAAAAAGTGGCTTTACAATTTAAATCGTTTTATACGTCAGATGCCAACATATAACTGGGTCGTCACTTCATATATCATAGTAGATGCTTCAGGGATAAGTACTTATTAAATATTTTTAAAGTTATTAGTTTCAAGTACAACTGAAATTAAAAAATGAAGCACTGATCTAAAAAATATACTAGGCATATTTACTTTTTTTTTAAATACTTACATTTTGTTTCTCCCTTTTTAGTCATTAATTAATTAAATTACAGTTACGAAGTCGGTTTAATTTTTTTAATTTTTTATTTCTTAGCCAATTCAGCCAGAAAATCTGACACCACTGTTGCCATGGGATATCATGTTCATCAGTGACCAGCCGACGCCAAAAGACCAGAAAGGGTGGTCTCTCTTTATTGCTGACGTCATGAAAGAGACAGTTTATAAACTTTAATTGTAGGACTCCGTAACAGGAGGGTAATCAACGGAACCCTGCCGCCGTCCGTCAATCTATCTGCCTGTCCGTGCATCTGTCTGTTAGCGGACTTTATCTCATGAACCGTAACGAGTAGCTAGACAGATTGAATTTTCACCTAGTGTATATTTCTGTTGCTGCTATTACAAGAAATATAATAAAAAAATATTTAATTGATTTGAAACATGATTTGTTCGGTTTATCGTTAACGAAACCCTTCGTGTGCGAGTCCGACTTGCATTTGGCTGGTTTTCTTTTAATGATTCAGCACCCAATAAGTTTAGACCAACATTCGAGAATAAAGGGTAGGCTCCTAAGTTTAGAAGGAATCTTTTCATCAGGCTTGGAGGGTAGGTACTAATCTAGTCGGCCATTAATTTAGTGACTTCTGCGCGCTCGAGGTGCTAACGTCTTTGATTAATCGAATTCAATCGCAGCCATTCCTTTTAAAACCTTTTAGTTTTACTTGAATTAGCAATTTTTCTCTTCAATTTCTCTCAAATTAAAAGAAAAACTAAAACGTCTCATCCTATTTTATTAGTTTGCACAAGTACATATTTTTCATCTGATGTGATCTATACATTATAATGTTAAGCCTGTTTGGGTGTTTGTTATCAAACTGGAATAATTATTGGCCACAACGCGGGCGAAGTTGTTGGAAAAAGCGACAACTATCTATTCTATCCATACAAAAAGTGACATCAATCTTTAGTAACACCCAATTAACCTTATATCACAATCTGTTTACCCTCTCACTGAAACGCCAGCCATCATCCACAACAGAAGGCACTACCTCGAATCTTATACATCTTACATAAACAACGGCTCGTACTACAACTAACAGATACATACATACATACATTAACGCACGTCTAGTTCCCATGGGGGTTGGCAGGAAGTACAGAACGCCACCCGCTACCATCCTTATATATATGTCATCGGAAAATGGCAAACGCTGTAAGATTGTAAAATATCGCGTGAAATTGTAAACTATTTTTTCTAAATAAGACACCGATATATTGGAAACTACTGAATTTGGATGGGATTTATAACGCACTAAACGATTTTTTCATAATAAATCGAGAAATTATAATCTCATTAAGATTTAATACAATCTTACGGAGTCTGCAATTTTCCGGTGACTTATACTCCTTTTACTTCGTTAACGTTCATACATCTGGTTATAAACGCACGCCAGCTGAGAGTACTACGCAAGTACCCAGAAGATACCAATAAGATGTGTGTCTGTCCTTCTAGCATTGCCCGCCGGCTGCATTCCCTGCCGGCGTTTCCACTCATGTCTGCCTTGTAAATACCTTTTTTTAGTCGCTCATCCTCTCAATATAACGGAACTATTTAAGCATATTGTTTTAAATTGTTAACCACGTCTTCTTGAACTAACGGATACACGTTACAGAACAGTTATCGTAGACATATTAAACGCGTTCAAGGATGCAATAGTTTTTCGACCACCACGCAGTTAGCACGTGTTCCGCAGGATTCGGTCTTGGGCCCGCTCCTGTGGAACATTGGGTACGACTGGGTGCTGAGGGGCGAGCCGGGAGTGAACCTGGTGTGTTACGCTGACGACACGCTGGTCACTGCCCGGGGGAGCTCGCACAGGGAGGCAGCGTTGCTAGCGACGGCTGCGGTCTCACAGGTGGTGAGCCGCATACGGCGCCTCGGCCTGGAGGTGGCCCTCAACAAGTCGGAGGCCATCGTTTTTCATGGCCCCCGGCGAACGCCGCCGCCGGGATCGCACATTGTGGTCGGAGGGGCCCGTATCGCTGTCGAGTCCACCATGAAGTACCTGGGATTGGTGCTCGACAGCCGGTGGGATTTCGGCCCCCACTTCCGGCGGCTGGCGCCCAAGTTGTTGGGCGCGGCGGGGGCGCTGTCAACGCTGCTTCCCAATCTGGGGGACCCGAGCACCGCCTGTAGGCGGTTGTACGTGGGGATCGTGCGATCGATGGCCCTTTATGGGGCCCCGATCTGGGCGGCTGACCTGACGGCCAGCACCATCACTGTTCTGCGGAGGCCGCAGAGGGTGATGGCCGTCAGAGTCATCAGGGGATATCGCACGATCTCCTACGAGGCGGCTTGCGCACTGGCCGGATCTCCGCCGTGGGACCTGGAGGCGAAAGTGCTCGCGTCACTGCATAGGTGGCGCGAGGGCGCGCGGGCGCGCGGCGAAAGACTGACGCAGCAACACTTGGAGCTGCGTCGGTCGCAGCTGCGCGAGGTCCTGGTGGCGGAATGGCGGGACAGGCTTTCGAGCCCTACCGCCGGCCTCATCACCATCGAGGCCATCCGGCCAGTGCTCGACCTCTGGCTCGGGAGAAGGCACGGCTCCCTGTCGTTTCGTGCGACGCAGGTCCTCTCGGGGCATGGCTGCTTCGGGAGGTTCTTGTGTCGCATAGGCAGGGAGCCGGACGCTCGATGCCACCACTGCGTCGACTGTCGGGAGGACACGGCACGGCATACGCTTGCAGAGTGTGCAGCTTGGGAGGAGCCGCGCCGTGCCCTCATCTCTGTTGTAGGCGGTGACCTCTCGCTGCCGGCCGTAGTTCATGCTATGGTCGGCGGTGAGGAGTCCTGGGACGCGGTGGTCTCCTTCTGCGAGACAGTTATCGCGCAGAAGGAGGCTGCGGAAAGGGAGAGGGAGATCACTACCGCTCTCCCGCCCCGCAGCAGGCGCATCGGGCGTCGGAGGAGGGCATACGCTGCCCCCCTAACTGGGTCCAGGGGTGGCGGACTTGGGGATGTCCGTCGCCCCCCATTCATTCGGACCCGAGGTGGCGGCGCGTGGTGTTCCCGTGCGCCCCTCTTTGACGTAGCGAGGGGAGTCAAGCACCTCACTCCCCTCGCCGACGCGAGGTGGCCCGCAGATGCGGGCCGGCACCAGCCGGGGATTGCGGGTGTCGCATACGTTCCCGCGATACCCGGCGTAGGTGGGAGATGAAACACCGGGGTGGTTTCAGTCAGTAAGAGTCTGACAGACCCCTCCACCCGCCCCAGGGTGGAGGATTTCCATGAGGATAACCCCCCGACATCAAAAAAAAAAAAGAAGGTCTTTTGAAGCTGCAAAAAGGTTGTACACTATTGGCATCTATCCTAATAAGATCCCAAAAATCAAGACAGTGCAATTTAATACAATGTTTTAAATGACTGTCCTATTTATTAGTCATTAACAGAGTTAGAATATTACACCGATGTGTAATATTTTAATAGATGGTACCGAAGCAGCGATGGCCGATAGCCGCAATAAATTTGCGTAAGCGCTCTCGATGGCTGTATTTCAATCAAACTAGCCGGAACTTCGGACTCCATTAGAAGTTCAAGTTTAAACTGTGTTATGGAACCAGTGTTCCGGAAACAGGCTTACTACACCGCGGCCGACATTAACTCGGCTTCACTTAACTGATAGAACAATAAATCATTACAATTTTATCATAATTTAGTTTGAATAAGTTCGAGTTTAGTTTGGTCAAGGGCCTCTCCAAGAATTGGGCATTGAATCATGACTAGAAAACTTGGACAGAGTTAGGTTGCAGAACCTATACTGTCCTGTTTGCCACTGTCACTTAAGACATTTTCTTTGGTAGGTACCCAACCATATAACGCTTATTTCTATTTAAATACAAATAATGAACACCTACCGCAGTGTTGTATTTTTAAAGTCACTTCTTTAGAGCGGCTGTTGTATATTGTAGAATTGGTAAGTTAAAAATTACAAACTGCATGTTTATTATCAAGTTCAAATTTCTATTTAGTTTACTGTTCAGTTTTAAACCAGATGTTGACTGGTAGATAATTGTTGTATCAAGTCTGCCAACGTACCTACCATTACTGTACATAAAGTTTTAATGAATAAATAAAATACATGCATAGCTTTAAAACTTTATTCACGCTTCATTTTGATGGACGCACTCGAAACAGGGAATGTGTAAAGTTAAATCAAACAAAATAATTTGTGAACTATTTTAATTTCAGTGAACGTCCATTTTTATTTAAACCGTGGTTGTGTTTAACATCGATCCTTGGTAACCGACACTACGGCTGTTGTACAATGTATCCTTTTAAAATCGAGCTTCATTCATCGCATGTAATTTTCACAGTAATTTACACACAATGAACTGAATGTTTTAATTCATCCTTTCGCTATTCTTACTCTGAAATACGGGCATTACTTTTCGATTAATGCTTTATTACGTTTTAAAACAACAGCAGGAACATTGTTAAATACTAATCAGAAATTCTTTTATTGCTTCTGCGTGAGCCGTTGAATGGCTCTTTCATTGGCAAAAAAGATTACCCTGTCAGCAAAGTAGGTAGGTACTCAAAGTATCCCCACTTATGTCGGCTCTTTGAATGCTTGAAGTTTAAATTAAATTACAAACCTTCATAAATGGCGATTTAACTGGCAAAGGAAGACTAAAGCCTAGTTTTTCAAACGAAAATTATCACAAAATTATTTTATTTATCTGTGATTGGTTCAATGAGTTTTCTACAGCCAATTAAAACATTTGACTTGCGTTGATTTTTTTTATTTCTAGAAATCGGGGGTTAATAAAAGAGTTTTAATTTATAACATAACTAGGTACTCTTGTTCTATTGCTTATGTAGCGATAACGCGAAACACGTACTAAGCAACGTAATTTATGTATTACAAACTAATATCCACCCTGAATAGCTTTCCTAGTCCTTAACAAGCAAAAGCTAAAGCTATTCCCCTAAGCTGTAACTTCCTTGATTACAAGTATGTAGAAGGCGACGGCTTCATAAATATCTTAGCATTCATCATACTCAGTTCAACTGAGTTTAAACTTGGTGTAACAATTTTAAATTGCGCGCGAACCCACACCCACCTCGACTGAATAATTCAATGAGCGCGCTATCTGTAAACAAATCTAATCACAACTCCTATCAAAATCACTTTATATGTATTCGCTGACGATAAAGTAATTCAGCAAGTTCTTGTTCCTTGTAACGATGTTTCCACGTCCTGAATAGGTGGTCGACTATTTAAGCGTTGTGTACATTGTGTTCACGAATAAATTAGGAAGGGAAGGGAAATTATTGTGTGGGAAATTATTACCTAGTTTGAAAGCGGTTATTTGCTCTACCCTTAGGTAAGTATAAAATTATGTTAAACTTAGATATTGCATAATGCAATACTATGATGTCTTAAAAACTTTCTGATTCTGGTGTGAGAGAGACGGAACTATACAAGACAAAGGGTACATCCCTTTTTCACAACGAAATCATGATGGCTATGGCACTTCGTAGTACGGCTCCTGATCTTTAATTTTTCTTTGTAACCATATTAACACCAAAACTAGCGAAATATAAATGTAAGTTGTACCTACATATAACTCTGCTCTTCTCTCTTTGGAACGTACAGTATGAATGATGTTACAGTAGACAGTCGTCCGTAAACATAATCCTTCATTCCACTTCATCAACGTCTAGCGACATAATTAAAAGTAATAAACGACGTAAAGAGACAAAATACGAAACACCAGACAAGAGGTGTTCTTAATGGGAGTCATGTGTATCAAATTAATAAAACACCCACTTGAATAAGTGCCCTGATGCCTACCGACAATTTACCAAAAATTAATTTGGCTACGAAATTTAATTCGAGTAGACACGCTTTTAAAGGAAGTTTGAGAGCTGTTGGAAGCAAAAAATCTGCTGTTTAGTGGGATACAGACATTTAATATTCTGGTTTGGATAGTTCGGTTCTGTTTTATCTAACACAAGTCATGCCAACTGTGTTTGCGGTTGTGGTTTTTTATTAATACTTAATAAGCTCTCGTTTGACAACTATCTGAACTTTATCATACGGACCGAAAGAAGTCCTTGTTGCTGGACATACGCTAAGTGTCGCCAAATCGGTCGATCTTGTGGTGATCTTGTGGGAGGCCTCACAACACTGCGTCTTCCGCGGTCACTGCTCCAGAACATTTCAACCCCATTTACTGTCTATTCTGCAATTTCCCTGCCCACTGCCACTTGGTGATGCTTCGGGCTATATCGATAAATTTAGTTCACCTCAATTCAAGAACTCTGCATTGCTCTTTCCATTGCCTTTAGGTGTGGTACTTTAAGCCTTCTGATGAGGCCCATCTCACCTGATGCTAAATAATAGTCGACGATGGAGCACGTTTGCCTAGAAGTAACCTATTCACTCTTTCCATCAGTTACACCATTCATATATAAGTCTCGTGTAACAAAGACAGCAGAAGGCGAGCTTATCAAGTAGTAGTACCAAGCTGCTTCTCAGAATTTTGCACTGCCTACACTGAAACTCAAATAGAATGTTTGACCTTAGAAACAAATCAGAATCAGAGATCAGCTGCTCTATTTACTCATCAATATTAAACAGACTTGTCGTAAAATAATCTACTGTGCAGCGCTTCCTACGCCAACACAATATCTTAAGTTTAAAACAACATTTACGTATCAGTCAAGATGGAGAAGTAAACAACAATATTGGAATGGAGGTTTATTAATAATTCAAAGTCAGCAATCTGTGAGTGGCAGGGCCGTGAATCTTTTATATAGGTTTAGACGCCACACGCCACCTGATTTATCAAGTATGACTAAACAAAACTTTACTTACTATTGATAAAATACTAAAACATACATTTATTTAACTAAAAGTGCCAGTTACAAATATAAATCAACTAGCTTTTTGCAAGCCTATAACTGTCTCCAAGGCTCCATCGATTTCTGTAAAAACCGGACAAGTTCGAGTCCGACTCTCACACTAAGGGTTCCGTACCATAAACCGAAAAAAGCACGTTTCTTGTATGCCCCTTTAATTTTTAATTTAATTTAATGTTATAGCGGCAATAGAAATACACACTCTGTGAAAATTCAACTGTCTACCTATTACGGTTCTTGAGGTACAGCCCGCTGACAGACAGACGGAAGGAAAGCGGAGGCTTAGTAATAGGGTTCCGTTGGTTACCATTCGGGAACGGAACCCAAAAGAAAGTCGTGAAAGTGTAACAAACAAACAAACTTTCGCCTTTATATACAAATATATCATATTAACATAATCAGCATAATTATAATAACAAAACTTCCCACTGCTCGGTCACAACAGGCATCCTCTCAGTGGATTGGTATTTTATGCACCACTCATGTCCAGTGTCAGTTGGCGGATGTCACATGTCTTCGAATCTTTGGTTATGTCACCAGACGATCGAAAATGCCGTAATATTGTAATAGATTGCGTGAAATTGTAAACTATTTTTTCTTAAAAAAGACACGGATTTATTGAAAACTGTTGAATTTGGGTGGGATTTATTGTATTGTATTCAAAATGACTGTTTCACAATATATCAGGGAACTAAAATCTAGTAAGGATTTATTACAATCGCAATCTGACATGTCGATTTTCTCACGATGTTTTACATCACCGGTTTTGAGAGCAATCGAGATGAAATTGATCATTGAATGCTTGATAAAAAATAAGAATTAAATATTTCTAATTTAATCGCTTGCTTCTACTAATATATTAGTAGACTATTGACAAATTTACCTAAGCCCTCATATATTCCCAAAGCTCCAACAAAAAAAAATCATTTTTTCAAATTACATTTGAAACTAAGATCCATTTTCATTCTCAATGAAAGCAAAGAATATTTTATATCAACAATCAATTACGCATTTTTTAAGTTGGTGTATTTACATTATAATCGGTTAGAAATATTTTATTTATTTATTAATGTGTACGATACACTCATAAAAGAAAATTAACATAGCGAAGAGCACAAACGTGCTTATTACTAAGGGCTCATTTTTCAACATCAGGTATTTTTTACTGAAGACTAAAATTAAATATGGTTATTTGACATATTTTGTTTATAAAACCTGTCAAACCGCCATTTTTATTCCTCAGCTACATGATAGCTGAGTATTGAAAAATTCAACGTCAATCGGTTCAAAGTTTTTCGAATTAAATAGATATATCCAGCCAAATATTTTTTTTTCTAATTCCCCAGTTATATAGTTTGACATAAACTGGTGTGACGTTATCATGTTTTGAATGTAAGTTAATTTCAGAGGCTGCTGTATCTGGGGCGCTGGGTGGCAGGCGGCAGGCGGCGTAATCAGCGACATTGATTTGATGCGGCAGACACGGCCCCAGCCGAGAACCCGCTCCACTAATCCACTTAGCCGGCTTTTACACTGTAAATATTATTATAAATATTACACTCTATCTACTAAGAGAATATTTAAAATTTCCTTTCCTTTCACATCGCTGACTAAATTATTCTAACGTGAATAATACGATCGATGGGGTAAAGTGCACCCTTGCATGGCCTTGTACAGCGAGCGGTCACCGTAAGAACAAGATAATTCTCCGCATAAAGATAGAAAGCTGCGATAACCTTGCCAGGGCGTTCGTGTAATTAAGAGATAATGATATTGAGTGGGGTCGTTTATTTTTGGGACAGGATATAATTAGATAAATCTGAAATCAAACGAAATAAAAGAGAAAAAAAAATGGTTTTCATCTCACCTTCATGCTGAAGCTATTAATCTCCGCCTGTTTGACGCAGCCCAAACTTATCGCAGGAGTTGCCAACATTTATCAACGGAGACACTTGATTACACTAAATTTTTAAGTGATCCCAACGAATCGATATTTTACATTTATTTACTTTGAAAGCTTCAGGCTGCTTTCAAAGTAAGTGGTAGTTCGTAGAATAAGTGGTTTTGAAACTGGACACTCATTCATAGTTCAACCTACCGGGACAGTTATTTGTTAGCAAACAAATGGACTTATATCACATGTATGTATATTTCAGGTTAGTTCAATTTATGTATTTCCAAGTAAGCCGTTACGGTCTAGAAAATAGATAAAATAAAAATATATTTTACTTACAGAAATCGTAGTATTAATCAGCCTTCTGACTCAAATATCATTATCACTTTCACGTTAACGGCGGCTATTTCTGTCTGTCTAGGTTCATTTGATGGTCTTACGATAAAGCTAAAATATTACACCTCTTAGAATCTCTGTGTCCCTGTAGGTGACGGATCATAATCGTTGTATTTAGGCGCTCACACAAAGTTAAGTGCCTTTTGTTTTGGCAAAACTTCCACTTACTGTAGTTCCGTTTAGTTTCTGAATCGAACAGAAAGTTCGCGATAAACTAACGATTCAGTAACCACAAAGCCAGTCTCAAGCCATACTTCCTGCTTCACTTCAGTACACACAAATATTCGGCTTTATTAAAATGAGGCTATTGTTCACACCCAATAATAATAATAAGTAGCTACATGGGGGTTCGGCTTTTTTTGTATGTTGATTGCTGTAAAGGCCATGGACTACAAGAAACTTGACCGAAATTCTGAGAAGCTGTCGTTGACTTGTTGTATGGCAGAGTCAAAGGTGAAAGTGGTCTTCCTTGACGCAACACAAATTGTGAGAAGGTTCCTGTATGAAAAGCCTTAACCACCGGAAGCTTGGCCTCTTTAACCAGTGAAGGCTGTTCCTTTTGTTTTACGATTTTTATATTGTTCCTGCAGATACATATAATGTTTTTTTTCTCGTGTTTCTATTGACTAGAGGACCTGGTTGTAGCTCTAAGGATACACAAAAAATAAATTAACCAAATAAGTAGGAAAATATCAAGAATTTTCCGATTACCCTGAAAATATCCATTAGGTACCAGTTTCTCCTTAAAGCCTTTTCAAAACACGTAAACTTCCACGTTTTCTCACATAAGAGGTCCATTGAAGGAGTAATCCATCAAACGACGTGAAGTTTGTCCAACAGTGGCTATTGTGTGCCGCCGTTAGTGATGGCTTCGACAAAGCGGGGAGGCTATATCATTATGTGGGTAGCTATGACTTCGCAGATACACAGGTGTATCGATATTCGTCACACTCCGTCTTCGAGGAAAATCAGGTTGTGCTGGCCAATCAGGTTACAATGTACGGGGGTATCGTATATTTTCCCCAAAGTTACTGTTATTTTGTATCAAAATATTTTTCCAAAACTCGATGAAGTTCTCAGGAATCTAAAAGGAATCGGATGAGAACTAAAATTATGTTCTTATTTAGACTCTTACTGCATTAATTGATTCAAAATCGAACCCACGACCTTCTTAGCGCTAACGATACCCGCTGTGCTAGGTTGGTTGTACCTAGATACCTACAATTTTTGAGGACCATATTCAGGAGACAAACCTATATCTATTGCGTACTTTGTGTAGCACTTTGAGTAGATAGATCATTATTACCATCGTAATAACTTTTTTTGTGTAGGTAGTCTATTATATTAAAATGTTTTTATCATAGTAAATTGCTGTCTACTGACTAAACATGCCTCAGTTTTCATTACGACGCTACAAGCTAGAATACAAAATACTTAACTATATATCAAGTAACACTGTTGCTAGCGACGAAGCCAGTCTTCGAAAGCTACATAATATACGAGCTGACGGTGTCGGTCATACTTTGATATACGCTTAGCACTTTATGTATTCGGCGCTAGTTCGCGCGCTGCCTCACAGATGGCGTTCTATCGCCTTCCAGGCCATTGCACACGTTAGAATTTATTATGAGCCCGATTCTATTCTTGAAGGAAGAAAAATATCTCGCCACCGATGAATGATATTCAGGAATATTCAGGTAAGCATTATTTACTTCCTTGCTTGATATCCAAATATTAAGAATACATTTTGTCTTCGAAGGATATTTGAAATATCTTAGTAGGCAGGATCACCGTAGGCTTAGTAAATTAGAGTTATGGAGGTAGTATGGCTCATATGGCTAGGCCAGCCATATGAGCCATACTACCTCCGTATTGTTTGTTATAGAATTTACTCAGTTTTGCCATGAAAACGAATGTTCCTTGTGGTTTCTGCATTATTATACATACAAAGTAAGAATAAATGAAATAAAAAGAAAATAAAGATTACTAGGCTAGGCCTGTCCTTCAGGAAGCTTTTAAGATTCCCTATGGATTACACATTATTAATAAACATGCACAGAATAACTTAAAGTCATGCAAGACACCAAAAATTACTTCATAGAGATAAGTTACTTGGTTTAAGACTATTTTAAACAGTAAAATTTACATTGATGGCCTGATGAGTTTATTTCCCTTGTAAAATGAAAAACATCCACACTTCACTTGTAAGTAAAGCTGCTTGGTAGCGAATGAAGCTTATAGCGTGGTCGCTCGACAAGCTTCATTCGAGTTGGCCGCAAAAAAAGCATAAAACCTCCAATCTGATCGGCTAGGATTTATTTTTCTAACTCCAAATTTTAAATGTAAAAGCTGGCCTCTATTGTATTTGCGCGAGGCCGCGGTACGTTCTCTGGCGCGCGGCCAACACCGGGGTAATGTGAACCACACCGAACTTGTGCTAATTACCGAGGTGGGGACTCGCCGCAATATGTTACAAGGCGATTCTTAAAGATTTACTATGGAAAAATAACATTTGTTGTGGACGTGTGCGGTGTGAGAAAGTTTGGCTTTTCGCTTGGCTGCCAAGTAAAGTCCTTGTGCATGTTTGCGAAAGAACTGCTAAATCGTGATAGAATGTGATAGAATGTGATGCTTCGTCTCTCGTATTAACAGGAACTTATAAAAATGCTCATCCTGTAGTGTTTTATGGTAGTCAGTTTTGTCCAGATTTGCAACCGGTTGGTGGCTATCCATCCATGGAGGTCGCCCCCTATTTTATGGAAATTTATCAAAACTGGCGAAATACCCCTATGGGAGAATTCTATTTAGGTAAACTCTTCTGCCCAACCCTTCGAAGAATAAATAAATAAATACTGGCATGCCGTTAACGTCGTTAAGTTACAAGAAAGGAATAAGCACACAAGAAAACATCTGCAAAAATACTCCATTTTATGCACAGAAAATTAGAATATTTTCTTTCGTATGCAAGCGATCGCTAAGAAATATTGTAACGGTAAACGGAACTGGCAAACAGTGAGACGCTGGCGGGCCAATGGGCGGACGTCCTGCAGCGACGCGAGAAGATTGGGGAGATCGAGAAAGATTGGATGCGGAAGAGGAGCTGCAGTGAGGATGATTATGTTCGCTAGTGATTTGTTGGGGAGAAGGGGCATCAATCATTGCTATATGGGAGTTGAAAGATATTTGTGTCAAATTGCATCGCGATTAACTGACTACTGAATTTCTGTTGTTTTTTTTAACTTTGAGTAAGTTAGTATCTAAGTTCTTTAATCCAAACAGAAATAAATGTCGCACAAATTAAGCGATAAGATATTCTGCTACACATAAGGTAACCTCTACTCCTACTTCTAATAAAATTAAACAACATTGGTTATCTCAAGGGAACATACTCCCGGGATAAAAATGTTGTTATTCCAGACTATAAAACCTTTGTGCCAAATTTCATCAAGATCCGTTCAGCCGTTCTGACGTGGTTGAGAAACAAACATCCATCCATCTATTCATCCAAACATCGAAACTTTCTTATTTATAATATTAAGTATTAGTGTAGATTCTTCCGTTACTGAGTGACTGAGTGACTGACAGACAACGCACAGCCAAAACTACACGGCGTAGAAAGCTAAAATTTGAGAGTGTTAGAGAGGATTTCCCGAAATTTCTACAGGAACGGGAAAAAAACGGGATATGTGCGTACGAAGTCGCGGGCAAAAGCTAGTTTAATTATGAAATATCAATCGAATGTCTATGAAAACCGGTCAAAGAAATTATAGTAGCAAATGTAAGTTTGATGGATGCAAAAAATATTTTCAAATACAAGATAGCTCAAATCCAGTCAAGTTGCACGTGTAATCAATAACATCAGTCATATAGCTCCAGTACATACATCTAGATAGTGTTACCGCAGCGCAAGATTGACCTGTAATCCAATTTCGACGTGACTGCATCAGAGCTATTTCGGGCCTGAATTCTTCAACATTCTGCAGATATTTTTAACAGATATTGGAGACTAGTGGGCTGAGATTTTTTATTCAGCCTCCTTCAGTTTTAGTTGAGGTTGATCCTTTAAAATCAGTATGGATTTAGGATAGTAAAAGATTGGGATATACAAAGATACGACTACATCTAATTCGGAGAAGTCATGACATACGACAAACCGACGGAAAATGTTGTGTTGAATTATACCGATTCATATTTTTTAAGCAGATCCAAAATGTGTTTGAATACGAATACTCATTTTTCAAGAATCCAATGATGCACTTTTTGTGGTGTATTGGTCATAATGATAAGCTTGAATTAATAACACAAAAGTTTAAAAAATATGTAATTTTATATCGTAGCAACATATTAGCTACGTCGCCGTCGTAGCGGCTGCAAGCTACGCCGTAGCACCGTGCGTAGCAAAGCGAGACCGCTGATTCGGGTGTCACGCCGCGCTGCCCGAATTTCCGCATATTGTTGCAGTTTCCTGAATAATGAAAATTATTCATTATAATAGTCCTTATAAATATAGTTAAACTTTAAACTAATGGCTCAATTCATTAAGGATTTCTATTGAAATACTCCTTACACTTTTCGTCGTAACGTTTGTGAAATGAAATTCGTAGTAGCCTTCCATAGTTCCATACTAATATTGTAAATAAGTAAGTCTGTTTGATACCTCTTTACGTCTTAACAACAGATCTGATTTAGAAGAAACTTTGCACACGAACATCATGTACCGGGAGTATATTGCCTTGGAATAATTGTTGACATTCACGAGGGCGAAGCCGCTAATATTAAACATTGAAGATATTTTTACCATTCATCATTATCCTTAATCCCATTTACATCCTACAATACCCACGGGAAGGCCACTCATTTCAATAAGTACAACTATAACGATACAAAATACAATTACCAATGCATTTGGGATTAAAGCAATCAGGCTTCCATAGAGTGCGCACGAGCCAATTAATTAGTTAGTTGGCTGGAGGCCGCGACAACCGGATAACATACGATTATCGCTTAAGTGTGTACGTGGCCTATGTTTGTTGTCTACATTGTTGGAACTGTCTGAACATTGACAGTGACATACGGAACGCATTAGCGATATGTTTGTGACTTGATGACGTCATTAGAAACATCGTGATTTACATCGTAATCTGAGTACCAATTCTATTAATTTTCAAGCTACATTCGCATCTTAGCTGCAATCTGGCAAAAATATTAAATATAGATATATAAGTTTTTTTGGCAGATTGCGATTAGGATTCAAATGAGATGCGAATGGGAACGTTGCATAAAAAAAATTGTAGAAACGGCCCTTAGAATACATAATACCACTACAGGGTGTCATTCATATTTTAGAAATTGCTTATGCCCATGTGAATGATGTTTTTTTTTATGCAAGTTACACTCTGAGGACAACAAAACACCACACCTGTTTTCCCCAAAAGGCTGGGCAGAACTGTTCTTGTGCAAGCAATATTCCTTACAGACAATTTTTTCGCATCCGATAAAGGTAATTCTGTTATATGCCAGGTATTATTCTGAGTGTAGAACAAAATTATCGTTTAATAGCATCGTCCAGTTTCCGTTATGTTTTCAGTGCATAACAGGAGCTAACTTTACAAAATGCATTTCGGGCTTATAGCAACAAATATTACGTAGTTTTCCCTGCTTCTACGTATCAAACAATACTGTGTTATCGACTGAATCAATGTTTAGTTATACTTTCTATGAATACTAGCAACACACCCCGGTTTACTAAAAAAGATGCCTATCTGGTTTATTGCTCTTTTCTGCAGATCCGGGTTTAACCAAGAATACACAAAAAAATACAGGCAGGCGGCGTCTTTGTTTTATACCATTAAGCAATTTTAAATGAAAAAAATCGGATGTTTCTTAATCAACCATAAATCAGCTTTGGCACAAGGGTACACTATGACCTGGAATTGAACATATGATACTTTTTCTTCCGGTAGTACATTCTCGAGAGTAAAACTTGGGCTAGCACGCGGGCGCATCCGCTGAATAAACCTGGCAAGTTACAAAAAGAAGCAGTGAGCCGAGAGCACGGAAGAATAGAGCGTTCTAAATATGTCTCATCAGGCTATAACATCACAACAGAGTGCCTGATCTGGAGCAAAGCTGAACCTGGGTGGGGTGACAGCCGACAGGCAGCCATCGGAGATATTGTGCTATATTTATGAAAGGAGTGCTTCTACGGATTTAGACGAGTTATGGCTGTCTTTTCTTTTAAACATTTCTAATGTCAATATATTATTTTTCTGCCTCTCTTACCTTACTCTTACTTATTAATCAACCTCCAAAAGTGATCAGACGTGAAAATGACACCACTTTTAAAGAACTTTTTGATTCCTGACAAATTCGCCTAATTGACATGTTTTGATTTTTAACAAGTTTCTTACATTGAGTGTCACCGCGATGAAATTGAAGTACAAGAGTAGTGGAAGTGATAGGTTAACAATAAAATTGTTCTTCTGCTAAAACACAGAATCTCAAATCTCCATCAATAAGCCTCACAAACATTGTTGTCATGTGAGATTGAACGTTCGAGTCTTGCTTTCGAGCTAATCACTCAACCATCAAGCTAAATGAGTCATCGTTGTTGCTGACACCTTCATTAAAACCTCATTTGGCACATCATTCGTGAGCCTTAACTTGGACGTTATATCAAAGAAATTGACATTCTATCAGGGATAGCGATTGTCGAATTGTCAAAGTGTAAGGACTTGACCACGTGACATTACAGAAGCGGATGTCAATCCTACAGACATTCACACATTTTTTACTTTTTGACAAACGCAACTTTATTTTATTTGAATGGTTTGCCTCTTAACATTATTTGATGTTACAAACTTGATAATACAAACGATAGTGTAAACAAACAGTTTATTATTTGGTTTCCTAAGAGGAAATATTACTTCAAGGGCAATGACCGCTATCAGCAAGCTAAAACGGTGCAACTGTATTGTGGTTTATTCTTCATAATCTTCGCTATGTATTGACACGTTGCCAATCTATCCTAGCTACATAACAATACAGTGTGAGACTGTAAACAATAGCTGCCTAGACTACAATGGCCGACTTAGTTATTGAGTAAAGCGATTATCCCATTATTGCTTTCACTGACTCTATATGCTATTGCTAGCTTTTGTTCGTTACTTCGTCGGCGTTAAAGGGCTTAATAAATTAACCTTTTTCCTATTTGGAAGATTCATCCATCTATTACATATCGCAACTACTTAAGGTGCTTTCCGAGGCAAATTATGGTCGTAACCAAAATTTTATAGATCATTGACAGTTGTTACGAGTAGGTATGTATGAGTAGTCAAAAGCCAAAAAATCTCACCAGAGGGTGTTGTGTTAACCCGATAGATGCTGGGTTATGGAGGCAATGAAAAAAAAAAAAGGTTTTATTCAATAACAACAAAGTTCGTTCAAGAATTTTGAGGTTGACCTCTCCTTTTAAGTGTGAAAACACCTGTGCCAGGAAAGGCCGCTCTCCCTTAACTTGATCACATTTATATATGTTAATAACTTAAATATTAAATAAGTATGTTATACAAAAGTGAACTAAATCTATGTGAGCACGCATGCATGTGCGCACGTGTGTGTGTTTGTGGGTGCGTTTGTCTGTCTGTGTGTGTGAGGGTGTGTGAGGGTGTGTGTGTTGTGTAGTGTATGTTCGTTCAATCGCAATCGCTGAAAAACTGGATTTTCAGCTGCATCCGTTCGGAATCGAAGCCGACCCCAACAATATTTGGAAAAGGCTGATAAACCGGTTTATTCTGTAAAAATCTCACTGTTATACAGTACAGCACTAAAGGTGTAGAAAACATTCTTGAGAGTGTGAATCCGCGCCGAGTTAGTAAACAGTTTATGGGCTATCGTTCAGTAGGCCGCAGGGGGTCATTGAAGCGGGATTTAGTATTTTATTATCGTCATTGTTTTTTGTTTCCTTAAGAGTGTTTTAGATAGACACTGGAGTCCTTCTTTTAAAATTTAGTGGTAAGAATATTAGCCAGTTAATCAGATGGTAGCAATGCTAAGAAGATTATTGTTGAGGATATAATAAGTTTTTTTTTTTTTTTGTGAGTGGCTTCTCGCAGTTCAACCTATAAGGTTGTCGACTGCTTAACCGGGCTTGCCTGTGGTGGCCTTTTAATATAATATTAAAGCCTCCAGCCAGGGCTTATAAAAAACTTACAAACTAAGCGACTACACGCTAAGGGCACCCCCTGTGGGGTACGGGCCTCGGCTCAGGGCGTCGCTGGGGAGAGGATATAATAAGTGATAACAAGTAGCGGTATCGGTGGTTAACTGTTTTTTATATTTCTGTGGTTTAGATACATATTTGTTGTTTATTTAATATTGTTGGAGACTGGTGCCTAAACTAGGCTGGAGGTCTGTATTTAGGACACCAAGATCTCCGCCACTAACTTTTTTTTATTATGTACTTGTACACCGACCATAAGGAACCAGTATATATAATATAATGGCAGAAAACAGATATTTTGTGACACAAGTAAAGAAAATAAAAATAAATAAAATTGATGCAGTTGAATTTTTCGCATGCATGTGTCATTTCTGTCGCATATGTCATACGTGTCGCATGTGTCACACGCGAAGAACATGTTGCAAATGTCACATATGCATTTGCAAACCACCAGAGAGCACCGCAATTAAAGTAGTAAAGTCTATTTTTGAATGAATAAGATGAAGAAACTTAAACCAGATAAATATTGTAATAGAGAACACACTGATTATACGTAAGTTAACTCGATACTAGGCCAATCTCGTCCCATCCATCTATTTCCACCTTGCGACGATTCTCGCTCTTTTTTTCAAACCACCCATACCACGCAATTCATCAATTAGTGCCAGTTTCCACTAGTTTCTCTCGGATCGTTGCAGAAATGCTGAGTCATCAAATTTACTATTATGATATTCTACATTTAGATTCTGGTCTCAATTAGTATAAAACTAGATTCTGCCCGCGGCTTCGTCTGCGTGAAAATTGTTTGATAATCCCCAGGGAACTTTTCCAAAATTCCAATGGAGTTTCACCAGAATACGTATAGAAAACGTAACAGAGAGACAGACTTAATGTAACGCATTTTGAAAAATATTTCGCATTGTCAGTTTTATTAAACAGGGCCCAAGAACTGGTACGGACACGTCACTTAAGTAGGTTATTTGAAATATTGATTTTCTTCAATCAAAATCGTCTACTGGAAAATACCTATTAAAAATACCTGAAGCTTATATTCTAATTATAATCCCTCACCTCTGCCAATTATAAGTTTGTTTGACTTCAGAGAGCTCCTGTAGATCCAATCATAATATTGGTAAAGTTCTGATTTCATTAACGCTATTATTGGATCATCAAAGTTTATTGTGCAAAACCAATTCATCATAATCTGCCTAGCCTTTTCCCAACTTCGTTGGGATCGGCTTGCAGTCAAACTGGATTCGGCTGAATACCAGTATTTTGGAGAGATTGGCTTTTTGACCTCCACAAGCCAGGTACTATATGATTATTTGTAATGACCTTAAATTATTCCACTGATCGCAAAGGTTCAGCCCCCTTCCACCCTTCCCGGTGCTTTTCCTCTTCTGACCAATTCGTCGTGAACGCTTCTAAGTCTGATAATTACACCTTAATTGAATGAAAAGGGTTACGATAGGTGCAGAAAGAAAAAGCAGAAAATGTTTATTAGATACAAAATTGTCGAATTGTCACTTGTCGGTTTTGTGATATAATAGCTTTTGCCCGCGACTTCGTACGCGCATATCCCGTTTTTTTCCATTACCATATAGCCTGGCCTTCCTCATGAATGATGCCTATCACATACAAAAAGAATTTTCCAAATCCAGAAGTTCCAGAGATTAGCGCGTTCAAACAAACAAACTATTTTGCTTTATAATATTGGTATAGATAGACACCATAGTTTCGTTATTCCCCTTAACTTTACTTATACCCCATGCCAAAATAGTCAGTGAACCATAATCATAATCATTTTTTTGAATCACAATATTTGAATCACATTCACATAAAAAATAAAACGTTGTAAGTTCGTCACAATTAAATTATTTATATGTGTGCCATTTGGCTAGCTCGCTCCACTGTCCGAATGGCCGTGGTTCCAGAAGCTACTTGTGCCAAAGGATTTAGGTTAGAATAATGCATAAGTCATAGATATTATCTTTGCATTTCTCTTCCGGAATCTTTTGGCGGAACGAAAATGTGGTTGCAACGTTTATGTGTAGTTTATTATTTGTCTTTGGCACTGCGACTGCAATAACCTAGAAACCCAGAATTTTATTTTTACCTGGTTCCCTTACATAGACTCGGATTGGATATTTTTCCTTGTTATTGGATATTGTCCTGTTTCCTTGTTGTTTGTAAGGGGTTATACTGAGTGAGATCCTGTGCCATGTGGGAGTCCACATTTCACAGGATAAGTTTAGTTACGTACAGTACTATTAATGGGGGGCAAGTGTATTGTCATGAATATTCTGTTATTGAGAAGCCATATAATTCTTTGGCCGACCCGGAAATCAAACCCAGGACCTCATGTCCAGCAGCTTACAACCGGCTTACGACCACTAGACCAACGAGGCAGCTGTAAGGTAGATGTTTCTATAACATAAAATGAAAAGGATCTTCGAACGAAAATTCACCAAAAGCAATTACACTGACAGAAGAGTCCCATGTGATGCGAACGTATAATTTACTCCATTCCACTTCTGTCAACATTATAATTTGTTAATTATACACGTACGGTGTATAACTAACAAATTATAATGTTGACGAATTATATTGTTGTGATGTTTAGTTATTCACTAAATAACTATTGTACTCGTAATTAGCAACGTATTTACCTATACACATACCTATGTATGTATCTACTTCCATCATTCATTCGAATCGTATCTGTGAATAGATAGACTTGTGTGGAATCTGTCTATTAGTGTCGTCTACATGGCAAGTGCCCTTCAATTTTTCATCTTTCTTATTCAGTATTCTAATCAATTTGTCATAATTGTATATAGGGTGAGAACCATACAAAAAGAGGAACGAACATAATTAAGCTTACATAACTAAGAGGCATTTAGTATGAGAACAGGAAGTCGTTATTTCTTTCTTCTCCCTCATGCAACAAAATGTGCTTTGTTGTGTCAAATCAGCTTTGAACCTTGCAAAATCTTAACTCTGATTTTAGGGTTCCGAAGTCAATAAGGAACCCTTGTCCGTCTGTCCGTCTGTGTGTCCGCGGTTTAGCTCAAAGACGCTTAGCACTAAAAAGTTGGAATTTGGTAAGGGTATACATACTCGTATTAATCACGCCGACAAGGGGTAAAATAAAAATTAGAAACATTTTTTTTTGTCATCTATCCCATGGTGTGGCGTGTTTAAAAATATTGAGGGTGTGCGAAAACCATTTTTCCATCCAAGGATCCGTTTGCGAAATATTAAGCTTTGAACCGCTAATTTTGTTTGAGTCAACTGGCTCCCCCTGAAAGCTAAACGGTTGTTTTTGGAGACGTGAAAAAAATGGTAGTAGCATATATAACGAATATAGAAGGAAAACTATCACCGCTACCTAGGCTTAACTACCTCGTTAAGCCTAGGTAGCGGTGATAGTTTTCCTTATGAGGCTATGAGTAATAGTCGACCAACTTATAAAATGAAACTAGGAAAGTAAAAAAACCTAATTATTCCATAGAAAATGACTTATATTACCAATCCAAAAATACCCCACACCATGGGAATGGGACAGATGATAAAAAAAAACTCCGCCACTCCTTGAGTGGCGATGAATTATTTTTACCTACCCTAAAAAAATGTCTTCAATATTTTATTTTACAAATTAAACTCGCCGACAAAGTGGTAAAATAAAATTATTTTACCACTTTGTCGGCGAGTTTAATTTGTATACCCATACCGATTTCCAACTTTCTAGTGCTAAGCGTCTCTGACTGAGCTAAACCGCGGACGGAGAAACTATGACGTTCCTTGTTGACTACGGAACCCTAAAAAACGAACACGCGGGATTGAACTTTTGACATACTTCCATGCTCTCACTCTAAAAATACACTTTAACGGGAAAAAAACAAAGTTAAGATTTATTGCAAAGTTAGCCTTATTTTCGGCGTAATTTGCTTCGACTATCAATATTCTAAATTAAAAATCTAATTTAAAAATCGAAACACCGCCTAAGAATCTTCAAAAAACAAAGCTTTAAAGCATTATGTAGGTCAAATTATGTTTAATTCGAAATTCACGCGTAAGAAGTCGCGAGCAAATCACTACAAGGTTTATAATTATAACTAATCAAGCTTTCTCCCAAGCTACTAGGGCCAGTTTCTAGTCTAAATTTAGCCGACTATTACCATCTTAATATGACGTGGACGTGACTGGAAGCCATTTACTGAGGAATACCAATAATATAGGTCAGTCCTGTCAGACTTGATATTCTGTATCTGCTATAGATGATAGATATCGACGTGACCACTGAACCAACCGGGGGATGGTTTGTCAAACGTAGCTCAATGTATTGCCGTATAAAGTAGGGTCAGCTGTCCATAATTTGACAGCGGGTCACACAGGTTTTTCGATTTGCACAGTTGCCATTTACCCATTAATCCATCGGTTAAAAGGTTTGGGTCGGTTTTGCCACAAAGGTATACATAGGTAGATAACACATAACATAGCGTTACTCTCTTTTTGAAAGGGTCGTTTGCTTTTTACATTTCGACAAGTTTTTAACATTGATTATCGACGACATGAGATGACAACTTGAATTAGAACTTTTTTAACCGACTTCAAAAAAAGGAGGAGGTTCTCAATTCATAATAAAATAGAAATCATCAATTCATTAAAATCGGTTCAGTAGTTTGGTTTTTAAATCAAAATAGCTAAAGAAAAAAAAAACATCCAAGTCAACGAAATTGCGTATTTTGCTTTCCTGTGACTTTCCAGTGGTGTAGTTAGGTGTGTACCACGTAAAAGTGAAAAATTAAAATCTGTTTACAAAAAAATACAACCGACTACCAAATAAAAAAAACACTACAAAGTTTAAAGTAGTATAAAGTAACTTTAATTTGGGAAGTCGGTATTAAAATACGAAGGAACAACAAAAAACTAACTTTTGTAAAAAAAAATGTTTTACGGAGGAAATTTGGCGTTCAATTCGAATTATCTTAAACAGTCGGTGTTCTATTCGTCTTACTAAATAAACGTTTCATTGCAACGGAAACTAAAACACTGCCCTTTGCTACTAACAGTTCAAATCAAAATAACGTTTCAGTCCCAAGATAAATAAGTAGCAGAAGTTGTGCCGGGTATAACGAGTCGACAACAGAAGCGGAACCAATCCAACGAAAGATCGCAGTAGAACGAAGTTTTAACTGAACTTCACTTCAGATTATACGGTTAATTTGATCGCACGTTTAATCCCCCTCGTAATAAGTTTAGATACCTTTCCGACACAAGGAATAATTTTCATTCATAGCTTTAATTACCATGCCAGTTAATTGTAACTTTATGTGGTCCCAACTTGCGTACGGATGGGTATCTCGAGGGTGCCGTTATCTCTTATGATATTTACTGAGTGGTGGATCACAGGGAATGGCATCCGAGTCCCCCAAACGCTTTCATCAATAATAATAGAATTGAATATTTTAGCGTTATGTACGATGAGGTTTCCGTCTCAAGCGTTTAGTTAGATAACACGTAAAATGTAAAGTCAATATTTTAACATTGTGTGTTGTCTAAACTAAGCACCGAGAGTTATATAATTAGCTTAATAGTTTTGATTTAATTTCTCCCTATTCAAATATTATGTATCTATTAATAGAGAGAGATCAGCAGGCAATTCTCGAACTTAAAAAGCGTTTTATCTCGAGACCCAATATCATCTAAGTAAGCGAAAATAAATGTTAAAAATAAAAATTAATGTTATTCTTAAAATAGGAGTTTTGCCCCACAGATTGCTGTTTATACCTATACTATATGTATAGCCTTCCTCATGATGTGATAAAGTGGGTATCATATACAAAATAATTTTCCAAATCCGACTGGTAGCTCCGAAGATTAGCGCGTTCAAACAAACTCTTCAGCTTTATTATATTAGTATAAATAGAAGCATAGACTAACGTAGGTCTGTCAGTTCACCAAAAATTAATTTACAAATTTTTACTTTACAAGCAACGATTGGAAAAAACATAATTTGTCATTTCATCACTATACAGCAACAACTTCACCAAATAATTCACTTAAGAAAATAATTATCCGATAAACCTTTTTCTTAATAACGTATTTTTTGACAAACAATTCTCTTTTTTTATTTTTTTCTCATAAAACAACGTTTGGAATAAACACGTTTTACATATTTGTACGAACGAACGATTAATCTAATGTTTTTTTTAAGATATTGGATATCGATACCAGAAGTATCAATTGACGTAAGGGACATTTACCCAAAACGCCAAATTGCATCTACGATAATTAACGTAAGGTTCATTTACGCAAAATGCCAAAATGTCCCTTACGTGAATTCATATTTCTGGTATCGATATTTCAACTATGTATGAAATACCTAATGGACGACCCGCCTACAGTTTATTAATACTGCGCGCTGGATTTATTTCTAAAGTCACCAATACACAAAATAGTATTTTTAACTTTAAATTAAAATATTGTCTTAAAAAGTCAATAATGTTGTGCTACAAAAGTTAGTGCAGAAACGAATCGCTGCAAAACCGAGTTCACATAGTCTTGTCTGCCCTACCCCTAGAGTGAAATGGAAACCCGCGTAGGCGCGGAGGGGCGAGGCGGCCCGCGAGCTGAGGAGCAGGTTTTAACGGCCGCCAGCAAGAGTGCGCATTGAAACCATCTGCGACGATAAGCTCGCGTGGGACCGCCGGAAACCCGCAGCGCTGGAGCCGTGACAGAAACCATGCCTACTGCATGTTGTACGCTCGCTTGCATGTTGCATGCTTGTTTGCATGCTGCATGCTTGCTTGCATGCTGAATGCATACTATGCTTGTTTGCATGTTGTGTTTTTCCCAAAAGAATCTAAATATTAAATGAAAATGTATAATGATTAAATATCATCCGAAACATTTGTAAAGAGAAGCATTTGCAAAACAAATGTTTGTAAAGCGAGTTGTTTGTCAAATAAATATACGTATACGAAACGTTAGTTGTAAACTAAAATTTTGTCAATGGTGTTTTGGTGAAACATTAGTGAACCATAGATTAACAACACATAAACTCATTAATTTTGGTACCTATTCTTTTAATTCATATGTTCATATGAAATGTGTTGGTAAGTGTTTAACTACCTACTCTTCTTTTTCGTTTAATCGCTTGTCGTATAGCTCCACTATAGCTCAGACCATAAACAGAAGACTTGAAGACAAATTAAAGAAGTTTCTCCTAATACAAAACAGCGAACATGTCACTACGTGCACTATACGACCTTTAAACATAATACGTGGAGCGTGGCGTACGTGGTACGCCAGTACGCCACTACACCTCCACGAATAAACTACGAACGATACTACGCGATAATAAAACCTATTTCCACACGTAACATAGTTTTCGTCTTGTAAGTAACTTATCGATGCCGATTCTATATTCTATTGCGAATAAAACTGAGGACTCGTGTTAGTAGAGGACGTTCGTATTGAGTGAATGACTGTATCTACTGTTCGTAAAAGTTTTTAGATGAAGAAACTTGTTGTAAAATGTGTAGAATCCATACTACTTACTTCACTACATATTATAAAACAAAGTCCTCCGCCGCGTCTGTCTGTCTGTCTGTCTGTTCGCTATAAACTCGAAAACTACTGCACCGATTTTCATTCGGTTTTCACCAATGGATGGTGGGGTTATTCATGAGGAAGGTTAATTAGATGTATAATTCGTCCCAAAACTCCTACAGGAACGGGAAAAATGGGATATGCGCGTACGAAGTCGCGGGCAAAAGCTAGTAATATTATAAATGGGAAAGTATCTCTGTCTCTCTGTCGGTCTGACTAACTGCCACCTCTTACATTCGCATTTATAATAGGTATTAAAAAGTATGGACATGGATTATGCCTACTTATTTGTAAAAGGCAAACCCGGTTGGTACTGACACGATTGATAAATTCTATAAAAAACTACGTTCACCCGAGTGTCATGGGCTGATTTTTATCCTATTAAATTATACTTAAAAGTCGGTTAAACACCTACGTGCCTGTTTGATGCAGTGGTATTTAAACCTTTACATAATGGATCACCTGTCAATAGCAGCGACCATGTTGTTACGTTAAACAATTTGGTAGACAAACGTTTTGTTGCTGGCTGACCAGTGTAAATTGGATACCTTATGATTATGTTAAAACAATACCAACTATTTAATCTAAGCTCCTAAGCGTTTAAATTCAAGTCGCAAGTCGCAGTGGGTTGTGGAGGTCTGCTAGGCAGTCGCTTCACGTAAAATACTGGTATTCAGCTGAATCCGGTTTGACTGGAAGCCGACCCCAATATAGTTGGAATAAGGCTAGGAGATGATGCAGAGTGCCAATTCTACTAACTTTTAACCAACGTTTGCATCTCAGTCGCAATTTCGGAGATAACCCTTCTATCTTCGACATCACGGAGCCTAAAATTGATTATTGGAATGGCTATTTTCCGACTATTTTCTTTAATTAGGTACTACGAAATGGAATATTTTAAAATTATTAAAAACACAGTTTTGAGTCCTTTTATTTGATATGTCACACGGTACAGCTTGAAAATCTTTTTTTTGTAATTTTCTAGTTTTTCCGCTGAAAGTATTCCCCATACTCAAAGAATATTGATTTACGTAACAAGTTCGCGTTTGACTCACAGAAGTTCATATGTGTACCAAAGGACATTGCCAGGATCTAGGCCAAGTGCTACCCAGGAGTGAATGCACCACTATTGAGATCGTAGCATTACAATACCTACACTAAAAAAATAGTAAAAAAAATATCTGCCTCAGGAAAAATAAATACAAACATATTTTGTTGTTATTGAATAGTTTTTTGTTCAATCATATTTTGAGATGTTTTACTCTCCAAAATAAATAAAACCGCGTCTAACAGATCCCATAACATCGTCCCATAACACGCTGGGCTAAAAACGCGCCCTCGTGAACCCTAAGTCTATGAACGTAGATTTTACTTTGCCGCAACAAGCCAAGCGTAAAAACTAAAAGAGATACAATCCGCAAAGCAGTTTCAAGGCAAACTGTTGAGCATTAGCGACCTCATAGACCCGATCGCTTGGGACAAGTCCCAATCCTCGTCTCCAGCTTACCATTATTGACCGGCTGGAGTGAAAAATGATTAGGAACAGAGCTTCCACTAATTTCTTGCCTTAGTTGGGCGGCCTGAGTGTAGATTTGCAAGAGCAACAGAACTTGGGAGGACGTGTAATCCAGTAAGATCCGGTCAAGAGCTAGGGCTCTTGACCGTAATTCTGAGATTAGGTTTTACGGTGGGCAAGGCACAAAGACGTTATAAATAAGGCACCCGCCGTGCTTTATTCCTTGACACGATTATAATCGACGACGCTGAAGTCAATTATACTACAACTGTAAAAATCACTGTTACTACAGTTCTATACCGAAAGTACGTTCAAGAAGTCTACCAGTATCTAACCATATTCTAGATCATCCTCTTGGGTACGTTTTGCTCTAGTGAAGCTCCACTCATACCGGCCAGTAAAAGCAAGAGAGAGGTAAGAGCTCAGATCAGATCCTTGTCAGTCTTCACTCTGACTCGTCAATAAAGCCGGAGACGAAGAACAAGACTTTTCGCAGGAGATCAGGTCTCTTTTAGCTCTATCTCTAGGATATTTCTTAGTCTGGCTCCACACCCTGGACACAGACCTAGGGTTGGAAATGATTTTATTTTTACAATTATCACATTAAAAGAACAATCTATATTAAGGCTTAAAGTTTGTTTGTTTTTTTGTTTGAACGCGCTAATCTCTGGAACTACCAGTCGGAATTGGAAAATTATTTTTGTATATGATGGCCACGTTCATGAGGAAGGCTATAGAGGCTATAGAATTTTGCAAAATTCCTACGGGACTGGAAAAAAAGGGATATGGGCGTACGAAGTCGCGGGCAAAAGCTAGTTAGTACATCCATTTTTACTTAATATAATAAAGCTGAAGAGTTCGTTTGTTTGTTTGAACGCGCTAATCTCTGGAACTACCAGTCGGATTTGGTATTTTTGTATATGATAGCTACATTTATGAGTAGGGGAACGTGCCGCGGGGAAGTTGTTCCGATGTAATTGAACAGTATACCGGACGTTACTGGCCAAACTAAGATACTTGCGATCGGTGCGCTGCAGCGTTCCGTTTTATGACGAACTTACTTGATATCTATTTTTTCCTTTTTTTTTAAAGCCTATTTCAGTCGGAACAACTTCCCCGCGGCACGTTTAGCCCCGCTCTCCCCTAAGGTTATACGGGAACAGGAAAAAACAGTCCATGCGCGTACAAAGTCGCTGGCAAAAGCTAGTTTATTAATTAATATTATAAGTTGATTTCGGTTTAAAGGTTATTGATGGCATGAGGAACCAAATGCACTATGTGTTCATTCTGGGCAGCACTTGGTCCAACTTCCGTACATAGATTGACAACGTCCTTTCAACAGAATCGGTCCAGTAGATTTTGAGAAAATTTACTGTGACAGAAATACAGACGCACGATTCTATTAGGGTTCCGTTTCTTACGGATGTTCGGATTCCCTTAAAACGAGAATTGCCCCTATGAAGTTTAAATACGGTTTCATGTAGAGATCTTTTACTTCCATGGGTTCAAAACTGAGATCAAATGACAAAGGAACAAACAAGAACATACTCGAAGCATGCAAACATTTCGGAATGAGAACTGACAAAGAAGACGGATGTTGACATTTCCGTGATTCCCGGGAATTCACATTTCCTCGTGTCACTACCAAATCCTGCGATTTCCGAAAAATAAAATGATTTAGATATGCGTAATTATTGTTTTTTGTGCTACTCTATGCATATGTCGCAGATATATTGTTGTGATACCATTTCACGCTGTTTCGCAAAACCTCTAATTGTTGACACAACATTAATAAATGCATAACGGTTATACAATTCGGCGTGTTCAAGTTCAGTATATTAAAAATTATTAAACATCGTTCAGCTCAGCTCAGCATTACTTTTACATATCGGAGCTGAGCTGTGCTGGTTATGTAAAACAGCTGAGCTGATTATACAAACAATCTGCGATACATACTTACACACGATTGAATAAATACCTACTTACTTTTTATAAATTCACAAGGTATAAAATATCAACTCAATAAAACGACAGCAAATTAATAAAATTCATCATCGCCGCTCTGCGATACTTTGAAACTCAACGAAAATATCAAATTGTGTCCGTGTATGATACGCTAGGTAAATATGCTATGCAGTGCAGTCCTGTGGTTTAATTTCGTGTGCCGCAGTCATGCCGCGGGGTATAGACGGTAGACAGATACGCATATACGTTCCGATGTTAGAATTATAATAGAAATGTCACCTATTAGGTTGGTAGTGCCGGGAATTTGCACAGGGAAATGTATTTCGAGGTTAGGTTTTATGATGTTGGTAGACACAATAATGTGGCTAGACAAACATCTACGTAGGTAGTACCTATCTACGAGATTTTCATAACAAGCACTTTTTTCCTAGAAGATGCTTCATTGTTAGGAGGTGGAGTTTTCAACATAATGTTGAAGTATACTCGTAAAGAACTCGATGTTATTCTACATTGTAATATTTTTTTTAACTCAAAAAATTGTTTGAAGTGAAAACTTCTTTAGCGGCGTTGTGCAGTTTTAATGTTTGTGTGCGATAGCGCAATAAATAAATATTGTATTTTACCATAAAAATGATAGTACTTTTATACTGATAACTAAAGCAATTCGTGCGAAATTATTCCCTAACCATTCCAAAATATCAAAAATGCACAACGTTAATGTTCAAGTTTTCACTTCTGCTGGCACTCCCGGAGCGCAACCCGGTATTTTTTTTAATTGTAGGGATCTATAAAAACATTTTATTTTTCTGCATTTTGCTACACAACCAGTATACCTAGCATGCCTGTTTTGAATTTACTTTAGATGAGAAATATTATCATTAACAATTTACTCGACTGTCATTCTTTCTTTCTCCCTATATTGAATTGAATCTTTAGAAGAACGCTGAACAACCAAATCATTTTGTGCATTAAATAGATAAAAACAAGATAAGAATTATACAAAGCCGAGTAAACATAACTACAACGAAATACTTCCTTTGTTGTAGTTATGTTAACGCGCTATTTTCTTTCTTTTCCTTGTTTTCTTGAAGAATGTTTCCTTACAATAGCCGCATCACAGCTGTCACTCGGGAGTCGGGGCGCAGCGATCAGACAATACGTTATCACGAATTCACGGTATATAATAGGTACATTATTTTATTTATACTACACTTTTTGTTCAAAATTATTATATAATTTCCCGAAATAATTCGAGTGTTTTATAAGGCACCTTAAACATACAAAATAAAAATGACGGCAGTATTTTCTGAAAGATATAAGGCAGAGTTGTTTAGTTCACCCAAACTGAGAACACCCAAAGGTTAACAGTTAGAAAATGCTTAAGGCAGGGGCTAATGTTGATTTCTAATGTATCTGTCACCGGAAAATAGCAAACTCCGTAAGATTTTAAAATATCTTGAGAGATTGTAAACTCTCGATAAATTGTCAACTGAACGTTTGGAATACTATTTTACGCACCAAAATTTGATAGTCTATAACCTCGCGAAGTCATTCCGAGAAATTGTGGACTGACATTAACTGGCGACCAATCAGCTGTCAGGTCTACAATTTATCTGTTTTGGCGTGATAGTTAACTTGGAAACTTGGCCCTTCATTGATCTTTGTTTTCTCTGAATAGACCAATGAGAGCCTTGTTTCCAGGTTTACTATCACATGAAAACGGTTAAATTGTAGACTTGAGCAACATTGGTCGCCATTTTATGTCAGTCCACAATTTCTCGGAATGACTTCGCGAGAATCTACTATTTATTAAAGTACTGTTATTAGTAGGTAAGTACTAGAAATCACAGCGACTATCGCGGCCCAGCGCTGGGCACGCCACTATTGCGGCGGTAAGGCCCCTCTTTGAGGAGTGGCTGGAGAGGCGCCACGGCGTCCTCACCTTCCGCCTGACGCAGGTACTGACCGGACACGGCTGTTTCGGGAGGTACCTGTTTCGGATTAAGCGGGAGGACACGCCCGGGTGTCAGCACTGCGAGGATCGCCCGGAGGACACGGTGGAGCATACGGTGGAGGTCTGCCCTGCTTGGGC
>NDFZ01005491.1:240375-281719 GCA_002192655.3 Mamestra configurata
CATCATGTCGCCCGCGCGTCCTCGCGCCACTGGTGCAGTGACGCGAGGACTTTTCCCTCCAGGTCCCAGGGCGGAGATCCGGCCAGTGTGCAAGCCGATTCGTAGGAGATCGTGCGATAACCCTTGATGGATGAAGCCAAGTGTTCATCAATTGGGATAAGAGTAGATGCAGTAGACTGTATGATAGATAAGGGTGTATTGGTGTAGATGTTTTGGTGCGAATAATCGGGTTTAATATTACAGGAACTCTTACTAGCCTGCACGTGTTTAATATCACTGCATTTTGCAGTAGTTGGTAAGTGCTTGAAGGTAGGTTTAAAGAATTAAGGGATCGATGAAGCTGTTTGGGTATGACTCCAGTTGTACTCCAGTTGTTGTTGTCTGTAAGTTATGCGTATTTGGTACAGATCTATTAGATATCCTGTTTTATTTATAACTGTGATGTCCGGTCTATTGAAATGAATTGTGCGGTCGAAGAGAATGGCACGATCAAAACATAATTTCGTGGTCGCGTTTTCCAACACCGTTTCGGGGTTGTATTTGTAGTATGGTACTACAGAGTCTATGAGTTTGAATTGATGAGCTAGTTTTTGGTGAATAATGTTTGCTACTTGATCATGTCTATGTTTATAGTCTGTCTGGGCTATTGACTTACACGCGCCTATAATATGTTGGATCTTTCCTTGAGAACTATTGCATTTTCTACAAGTGTCAGTGGTTAAATTCTTAACTATAAACTTTCTGTAATTTCTGGTTTCAATAACTTGGTCTTGTTTTCCCAGACTGCAGGTTTCGACCTGCAGTCAGGAGTTAGAGCAAGGCAGAACCATAGTGGGCTAAGTGCATTTCGACACGAAGAAAAACGAAAACGAAAAAGAGTAAATCTTGCGCAACCACTTGTACTGTGCAGACATGGGGACTTCGCATCTCGCCTACAACCAATAAAAAAGTACCAGACCCATAAAATACATGCATATTCGAAATTCAAATAGAAATCCATATATACTACCAATGCGAATCCTTCCCAACACTCCATGCATCCATGATTGTGTGCGTTGTGCAGTGCCGACAAGGTCGCGCGGCCGGACGAGCGTCGGCCCGGCTGCACGCGTCCTGCATTTACGGCTCCCAGCCGGAAGCCGCTCCTTTGGCATGACTCACGACTCATCGACCAAGATCCCAGGGCTCCCAGACGCTACTTATTTTCTCACTAACAAAATGTGTTGGATAGAGTAGTGTGGTGTGTGTGTGTACTTTCAACGTACGCATACCGCCTAGCTTGGGCCGACGAGATGGCCATTTTTAGGGTTCCGTACTCAAAGGGTAAAACGGGAACCTATTACTAAGACTTCGTTGTCCGTCTGTCCGCCTGTGACCAGGCTGTATCTCATGAACAGTGATAGTTAGACAGTTGAAATTTTCACAGATGATGTATTTCGGTTGCCGCTATAACAATAAATACTAAAAAACAGAATAAAATAAATATTTAAGGGGGCTCTAATACAACAAACGTGATTTTTTGCCGTTTTTGTAGATAATGGTACGGAACTCTTGGTGCGCGAGTCCGACTCGCACTTGGTCAGTTTTTTTTAGTGCTGTGTAAAAATGTTTCAAAAGTCTAGGAGGTAGTTTTACATCCTCCTAAATAATGGCAGACTTTAGTTTTCGTTGTTTAAACCTTGTAAATAAACTATGCCCAAACAGCCTTGTATAAAGGATCTCACTCGTGGTGGCGACCAGCTCTTAAACCTTTACATACTAGTTGTAGTATTAGGCGATTCATTATTAAATTACGAATAAAAAAATAAAAAAACTGCAAAAATAAAAATCAGCACTCAAACTTAAAAAACTGGGGTAATGGTTTAATGTAGCTTTAGCACGGCAGGTATGCGTGTGTTTAAAGTACAAATACTAACACTGTTCTGTCCCACACATTTTGTTAGCGAGACAATAAGTAATGTCTGGGATCTCTGGGATCTTTTTCTACACGACGCACGTCATGCCGGCAGTACTGTTTGCCGTCTCTGTAGGCTGTGCCTGAAGGGTATGTGTACGCAACTACGGATTCGCTCCTCTGTTATTTGTTTTCGCGATTGCTGATTGCATTTTTTATGGCATTGATGACACTGTGTACAGCAGTTGATTGTAACAGAAAGGTTGGCAATGAGGATCTTCTTAGACTGTTATAAAACTGCAAGAAAGTATGAGAAAGTCCGCAAAAAGGCTACATGAGACGGGTGCGAAGTGACAACGCGATAACACATTTTCATAGCAGCAAAAGGCCAGTTCTCGTACTTTAAAAACGATAACATTCAAGTCGCAACAGCATCTCAATAATAATGAAAGTCAAAATTTCTCAAAATATAAGTGAAGATGCAAATTCGAATGTTTCTTAAAAATACGGGAATTGTCCCTCTGTTTCTTTTAATAGTTGATTTTCAGTACTTACATTTTCTTGCGAATGCATTATCGCGTCGCCCATGGTTCAGTGGTAAATGAACCAGTTAAATCACTAAACCACTAACCAAACAAAATAAAAATATTATTTTTCAAGATTTTAAGAAAATCATAATAGGTACCATTTTTAACTCTAGGCAGATGAATAAGATCTTCCTTTTAGTAAATCTCTGGCATCTTATAAAGAACACGTACTTAATCTTTCAGAGATTAAACGCTTTCTATTTGAAGCCTCCCATCCCGCCTCAAAGACAAGATAAATATTTGACGTGAGAAATCAAAACCAGATTTTAACTCGACGATAGGTATATTTTTACATTCTACAGTCCGTTTTTTTTTCTAGTAACTGTTATTTAGAAAGCTTTCGGTTAAACAGCATGATATTTTCAGCACTTAGAATGGATTTATAATAGCTGTCAATGTATGGGTAGTTAGGTAGATTATGTTAGCTCTTTTTAATCAATAATACACGGATACATCGTAAACGATTGAATTTGGATGGGATTTATTGTATTTAAAATGATCTGTTACATAATATCGAGAGTTTAAAATCGAATCAAGTCTTATTTCAACCTAACGGTGATTGCAATAATCCGGTGGCATATCCACTCCTGACAGTGGCCTTCTTTTATTATTTCCTGTTACGTCCAAGCGACATTCCATCCCACTGATATGCAGTGTGCGGGACTGACAGCACAACATGTGTGATTTATTCGCCCATGGCCAGTATGGCCACTCAAAAAAAGGCCACAATACACAAATCAGGCCGACATTCAAGTGGTCACCACACATTGCGGTGACAAGGGACGGATATGGACCGTTTTTATCCGCAAAATGTTCCGCGATTATTGGACGAGGTAGTTGCCTGGAAGGGTGGAAGCCAGTACATTATTCACTGTTCCGGGCAGCTGTCTCTAATTTTGTTTCTTTGGCTTCAAATGGCTTCGCTGAATAATAAATGCCGAGACTTGGCAAATAACACGAGTTCTGTTCCGGTATTAATAGTTCTTTTAGCTTTGAGTGTTGAATCTCTGAGCTGTAGCCTGCTAGCTTTTAACGGTATTTTTAACAACACACTGTGGAGTCTGCGGTAGTTTGAAACTACGTTTATAAAAGTTGAAGAAAACTTTTGTATGGCACAAAGGTGTTGAGAACTTTCAAAAGAAGATGACAGTATACGTTAGATTTGTCAAATTCCAACTCTTTCTAGTCTAGAAGTAGCTTTCTTTCTTTTTTTAGCAAGTTAATACTAAAATTCAATCCTTATAAGTCAATCAAAGATTTTCCTAACTTTACAGGTAGTCCATAACCTAAGACAGGTCAGAATTCGAAACTCAAAACTCAAAGCATTTTTTTCAATTAGACCATTTACAGGCACATTCAAAAGTCAAAAAGTCAAAAGTCAAAGCATTTATTTCAAATAAACCATTATCAGGTACTTTTGAATTGTCAAAGTCAGTCCGTCAAAAACATGAAGCTATTTGCACGTTCGCAAGCGTAGATCTCTATGGAGAAGAACGTGCAAGAAACTCCACGGACACTCTTTTAAATCATTTTATGTTTACAAAAATCCTGGTTACATAAACCTTGTTGCTTCTATATATGAGAACAATGTAAAGAAAGAAAAAAAACAATTTATAGTATGAAATATTAAAATGAGGCAGTGGCAACCAAGGGATGACCAGTCTCCACTGACGGCGCCCGTTCACGAACATGACGCGTGCATCAGCACCATTCAGCTCAACCATTTTGAAGGGAACTGAATGATCCGATACACGCGCCACCATCAGCGAGACATTGGAGTGAGCATGACACACCCTCAACTGCCCCTGCTATTTCATGTCAAACAAGGAAACTATCTATTAACATAATGGTCCAGGGTTCTCACATTTACAGAACTTGAAATAAAAATTGCTTCTAAATTATATAAAACTATGAATATCAATCTGAAAATACAGAAAAAGAAAAGTTTATTCCAAACATAATATAAGATTATGCGGAATAGTATTATTATTAGACATAAAAGAGGGTGAGCATCTCTTCCAAATATAAAACCTAACTAGTGGAACCAAGCGGCTGAGGCTGTGGAGCAGGACCGGCATTTAGCCAAGCATTTTTATCAAGGATATAATCTTCCAGTTTATAATATGCCTGTCTACATAGAGTGCGTTTTATGCATGTTTTAAATTTTTTCTCATTCAGTTCGAGAATCTCACGTGGTATTTTATTATAAAACTTAATACAATATCCCATAAAAGAAGTGTGTACTTTAGCCAATCTGAATCGGGGTTGATCTAATTTATTCCTATTTCTAGTATTAAAATTATGCCTATCACTAATCTTATTAAAAAGATGAATATTTTTCCGAACATACATAATGTTTTCGTATATGTATTGACAAGGTACCGTCATGATGTTAATATCCTTAAACAGTTCCCTTAGGGAATCGCGCCGACCAAGATGGTATATGGCTCTGATGGCTCTTTTCTGCAGAATAAATATAGACTCGATGTCTGCAGCTCGTCCCCATAATAAGATACCGTAAGACATTATACTATGAAAGTAACTAAAATAAACCAGCCTCGCGGTATCTATATCAGTAAATTGACGGATTTTTCTGACAGCATATGCTGCTGAACTTAGCCGTCCTGCAAGAGATGTTAAATGAGGACCCCATTGTAGCTTTGAGTCAAGCGTGATCCCTAGGAAAACCGTGTCTTCGACGAATTCAAGTTTCTCTTTGTCCAATACTATGTCGCAAGTATTACTTTTGACATTCGGTAAAGCAAATCTGATGCACTTAGTTTTTTTCCCATTTAATACTAAATTATTCGCAGTGAACCAATTTTGGACCTGCTGTAGCGCATTATTTACGTCGTCAAGACTTGTAGAACGTCTATCTATCTTAAAAATTAAGGACGTATCGTCAGCAAATAACACCATCTTTGGTTGGTTTTTTAAAAGATGGAGTAAATCATTAATATACACTAAAAAGAGGAAAGGACCCAATATTGAGCCTTGTGGTACCCCCATTTTGACTTTTAAACCCCTTGAATTAACACCGTTTATTTGAACTTGCTGCTGTCTGTCATTTAAGTACGACTTCACTAAACTGAGAGCAAGATTACCTAGTCCGTAATGTTTTAGTTTTAGGAGCAAGGTTTCGTGATTTACGCAATCAAATGCCTTGGAGAGGTCACAAAAGATTCCTATGGCATCTTGCGCCTCTTCCCACGCTGTATATATGTGTTTTAACATTGTGACACCAGCGTCAGTCGTACAACGACCTTTGGTAAACCCATACTGTTGATCGTGTAAGATTTTATTGATGTTAAAATGAATGAGCATTTGATTGAGCATCACTTTTTCAAATACCTTGCTGAAAACCGGCAATACGGATACAGGTCTATAATTATTGGCATCTTTACTGTCACCGGATTTAAAAAGTGGTATAACCTTACTATATTTCATTATATCCGGAAAGACTCCTTGGTCTACACATAAATTGAATATTAAAGCCAAGTATGGTGCTATGGTCTCAATTATGGACGTGCACACTTTGACAGACATTCCCCATAAGTCTTCGGTCAATTTGATTTTGATTTGCCGGAAAGCTTTTATAACCGTCATAGGGTTGATATGTTTGAATTGGAATTCAACCGCATTTAAATTGTCAAGGTTGGTCGGTCAACAAGATGAAGTTATTTGCACGTTCCAAAGCGTAGACCTCTATGGAGAAGAACGTGCAAGAAATTCTACGGACACTCTTTTAAAAATTATATCATAATATTGGTACAAGTTTAGCAGGACCTACAGATTAAATAAACCTTGATTCTTTAGATTTACTTAGAGTATAAAAGTTTTCAAATGTACAGGGTGAGATTTTAACTTGGCTTGGAAGGCCAAATCCGAAACTATGCGGAATAACGAAATACATACTGATGAGCTTCGGGCCCGATTTTGATGAAAACTAAAAAAACAATATTCCTAGCAAGGAATCAAACCTGTTTATTTTGGAAAAGAAACACTATTATTCATATTTGCACTTGAAATATTCACCCTGTATAACTACCCCCTCCACCGTCGGGGTACAATTGGAGCGGAATGCATTACAGATGCATCCATGCAAATTCCAATTAGTTCTTGTTCATTTCATTTCGACTGCGAATTGCACTCACATGAAAATAATATATTTTCACGTCGCACAAAGGAACGCTATGCATGGATCTCGTAATGTGGGTTTGGTGCCCAGTCCAGAGCTTTTGTTGTAATTAATATGTTGTATGTAGGCTCCATGCCCGCATAATTTATGTTATGTGCGTACAAATAATTATTTTATTATTATTGACTTCTCTCAGATTATTTAACTGCCCATTGTATGTGTTTTTGATAGGGTGTAGAATTAAGTACCTACCTATGTTAATTTATAAAGGAGTTTTTTTTTCTTTTTAGGTCAGTATCCCTCGCGTCCTGCCTGTATAGTAATGAAACGTATAATTGAACTGTTCCTGTTCAGATAATGAAATGTTAAATTGGCTTTACAGTTTATCCCACACCATTCTGGGTTAAGTGTTTTTCTTGATAATGACATATTCACTTAGTTATACTTTATATTTAAAGTAGGTACCTACTCCTTTAAATAAACACATACATTAGTACTTTATTTAAAGTACGATTAGTAGATTTAGTATGATTTTTGGTAGTTTGGTAGTACCAAAAATCATTGATTTAAAAAAGTCGTTGTTTCTTTATTCTTTATTTATTTTTTTACTTTTTCCATGAAATTGAGAACTTTGAAATATTTTAATTTGAAAATTCCATGCAATTCAAAACAAACGGCTGCCATTATTTTGATAATTTGACACAATGTGTCAAGTCAAGTCGGACATACATACATAACATGTCCGACTTGACGTAGTGTATCAAAACATTACTTTTAATTAAGGTTTTGTAAACCCCGTTTGACACCATTTAACAAAACTACCAATGAAAATCTTAAAATATCTACTTTTTAAAATAGGTACAGCGGGCCCGTAAAAGATTATATGCTTTATTAATTTTAAACATTGTTTTTAGCTATCACACATTTTAGCTAGCTTAACCACATTTATCTTGGCAACGAATCTAAAATAATATCTAAACAAAGTATGGAGAAAATAACAAATTAATGAAAAGGCAGAAAGTACTTATTAGGCATAAAAATGAAATCGTCTGCATCAATGTCAATAGGAAAAGTGCCCAAAACAAAAATCTAAGCAAAGACCGAATTCACAGCCGAAAAAAAGGAATGAACGTCAAGCAACTTAGCAACACAATACATTACTCTATGCTACCAAAACCCCCAAGAGTCGGTCGCCAAATCCCAATTAAATTTACAAGAACAAACACATTGTCCAACTCGCAGAACAATCTATGGAAGTGTGTTACCACAAACTGTAGCGAAACAATTAATTTAAGTAACAATATGTCGCTCGTAAATCACTCTATAAGCTTGTTATCAAATTGAGCTCATCCTCATTATCCCTGAGGTGCGACATTGTCTGTCAACAAGGTCCGCCCACCCACTACTTACGACACTGTAGAATTAAGTTGTACTTAACCTGAGGTACCTACGTACCTACACGGCGAATTATTTGTAAAGCCAAAGGTTTTGCCGGGACAAGAGAGTCTATTTGAGGTGTCAGTCCGTCTGTCCATTAAAGCCTTTCGCTATATTTTGTGTGTCGTCACTGGTCTGTAGGTTCATGACAGTAGGTACCTATCTCAATTCGGACGTTGTGTTTCAAATTTATTTTATGTACTTCACCTTGTCAACGTAAATGGGAAGGTAGGTAACAATACCTGTGCGTTATTTAAGGCTCACCGTGTTTTAAAACGATACAGGCCAGGACATTAGGTGACAGGGTGATGGATGCTTTTTACTAACCGTATTTTTTCAATAAGCTACATATCAACAGAAACAAAGATTGCCACTATATAGATAGGATGTACATATATTGTATACCTTTATTCAACCAATAGGCAGAATTAACTGCTCATCCATTCATAGGACAGCTGCCTTGTCACGTAAACACTAGAACTAGTCTACCCATAAAACAAGATAGTGTAACACGTAGGCTATTACATAACACGGAATGGTCACATTAGATAGCCGAGGATCTGCCCTATCGCGCCATACAATTGATTTAATATGCACCCTTTGAAGCCAAGGGTCGGCAAGTTTCCAACAACTCAAGCCTTACACGACATTTATCACTGTTTCAGGGACATTTTACAGTTACTATGTATATCCGAATATGATTAAATAATAAAGCAATATCTTAAAATATATTGCCGTGATTTAGGTATTACCACTTAAACGCCATAAATCCAAAAGGCCACGTGTCTAAACTAGGTCTTTACAAAAAACCGCGAAAAACAAAAGAACCTCGGGTATGTAAATCAAGGCAGCGCAAGCAAGACATTCACATGCATGCAATACGCGATTTACATAGATAGGTACAATTATAACGACGTCGCGAGGGTCACTTATATTTACATCAGCTTGGCGACAGGGTCAGAAGGGGACTAAGTGGGCCACTGCAGTTATGGGCCACGGGCCCACGGCGACCGGCCTAAGTTCATGGCCAGTATAATCTGCGTCGTCTACACGCACTCGAGTGGCGTCGCGTCGGGAGCTCGGGATCGGAAATCTCGCCACACTTCGCTTGACACTCCACCGCTATAAAATTCACGCCATTAACGACGGAAGGGGCAAGCTAAGCCTCCCCTAAAGGGTATCGAGAGGTACCCTTCAAATTTTGATGAATGTTTCAGAACATTTCCTTGGGGTATACAAAAATAAGGTTTTTGTTTCCCAAAATTATTTGACTGTTATGATTTTTCCACTAACTTACCACATAAATAAAATGCCTCATCTATTTTAGCTTTTATAGTAAAACTTAAAAAATGCGTCAGCCATAAAACCCGCATAGTAAAAATAATTAAATTTCAGAGAACATACAAAAAATCATCATAAAATTTACTGGATAAAGTTCTAAGCTGAAATAACATGTAACGAGAACATTTTTACAGAGTTTTCTCGTGATTTTTTTCAAACGAAATCCGTCGAGTGAAACTTTTACAGAAAGATTTATTTCAAGGGTCGCCAAGCGGGTGTTCCATCTTCATTTGATGGCGGCGACGGGCGACGCGTCACCGGTGCCTGTCGGGTTACAACAGACGCGCGATAAATGACACTATTTGTACAGATTTGCGTCTGCGCTTACCACTGACAAGTAACTAAGTTGTAGTAAATGTGTCCAGTTTAAAATAATGTACATAACAGCTACAATCATTTGGACTGAATAAGAACAGCACTTCAAGAATTGAAGCTGTTGTATTGTGATGACGTGACAGAACTAAACATAACACATGCCAACTACATCTAAATTCATCGCAGCTGCGAACTAACTTTGCATAGCTACCAACTTACACAACCCCATATTTTATTCACCAATATTTAGAGAAGAGAATACACGAAGCGATGACTCTTGAATGTCACTCGGAGCGGTCTATCGTGTCGTTGCTATAAAAAATTCAGCAGAATGTTCGTTATGATGAGCGGTGGCGTCGCATTGCAGGCTGCACCGATGACCTACATCGCACAAAGCCGGCCGAACTGCTCTTAAGATTAACTTACACAACACGAGAATGTTTAACACCCTGCCGCAGGTATTATTCTGCTCAGAAGATCCCTCTTCGAAGGATTAAACATGTACATTTTATGAATGTATTGTGATATATGGTGGGAGATTAATATTGTTTTTCAGATCTAGGTTCTGGACCGTTGTTACTTACACTACAACAATGCCTTTAATGCAGTAGGAATTACCATCAAACATTCAAGTAAAGAAAAGTCATAAAATAGAAGTTGAGTGTTTATATAGGCAGGTACACCTTGAATTTCCGAGCGTAGGAAAAAGGTATTACTAGCTATATTTAAATGGATTTAAAACCACTTTTAAAAGTCCATCAGTTCAGGTTCAACATTTTGTGCTTTTATTTCTGTGCTCGCCGAACCGAGCCGAGAATGACCTGTCTATATCGAAAGGTCTGAGAAATGGGAGAGAGGAAATGGGAGTGACATCAGGACAGGTAGACACTTCGACAGACACTTGATAAGACCACACGTTCCGTAAATCCGTATTCACAATTTTACAACGGGAAACTAAAAGGGCAGGCTCACATCGTGACAAAAAAGTATTCATTCCTCTATAAAACATTTTCAAAGATGTGTGTGCACCATAACACCATCAAAATGCGGCTGACTGAAAGCAAGATAAGGCTGCAGCTTCCGAGAACTCGTTTTCACCCTTCTCACTTCGCCAGATAATATTTTACAGCGGGATAAAGGACAGAGCCTATTCAGCTTTCGTAGAAATCTAAAGAACTTGAAAGTTACCACTTTTTAATAATGTAATGTTAGACGACTTCATGTAAAAGTTGACAGATTTATATGTAATTACGAAACTAGAATAACTTTGAACTTGTTTTGTTTAATTAGATGACTGTTTATTTAATCAAATAAAATGTTACCTAAACTATGTACAACCATGTCATAGGCGATGAACAGCAACTTTTCCATCAACAATATTGATTTAAGTGCGATAACATATCGGTATATCATCGACCATAATTCAATTACTGCAAGCATTTTGCTGTTGCTGTAAAACTTGCCGAATTGTAATAAACACTCCCTTTATGTAAGTAATCTATTTTCTTGAGTGTTTATTCATGCCTCAATTTATTGTCCCCGCTCGATCGTATTTTCTAAAGAGCGACCTTATTTTCTAAGAAGCTACTTTATGTCGGGGAAAACAACCGAGAAAATGGCTATGTCTTACAATAATATACGGGCTTCGCACAGTTCGATAAAATATAGGTTTTGTTGCTACACGCCGTCCAATCATAATCGCTGAAATAGTGAAGTTTCTCCAACAGCAAACAAGTGCTAATGTTAGAAAGTTTCCAGACCAGAGCGAAATGGTTTCAAGGTATTTTTATGTTACAAATAACTTAGGAACACCCCAAGGAATTCCTTCTTCATTTTCCTAAGTATGGTTCGATGTCAAATTAAACTGTCGTGCTTTCGTTCAATAAAAATATTTTTGTTTTCATAGTAAGCGTACTACGATAGCTAGCACACGTAGTTGAAGGTAAAACTAAAGTTAAAACATTTATTTATAAGTAATTTGATATCATAATGATTTTGACACGTATGTTAAAGTGGAACAAATTACGACGAAAACTAACATGAAAAATAATTCTAATATGCAACTAAGTTACCCCAACAAACTACATACATATATAAAGTTATGAATGAAAATAACAGTAGCAGCAGTTTAAATTAATCGACACGATAAAACCATCACATCAAAAGTACATTAAGTTTCATTAAGGCCCGTGACACGCTACCAACAAAACGTTATCATGTACATCGGATACGTGTTCCATGTTTGATTGCTGCGATTAGTGTGACGTGTGTGGCGGTGTGGCCGGACCTTTACGTGGCCGCGTAGGCCTTTGAGGAGCGCTTCGAACTTGGAATAGTCGGCGCGTAGACGTTGCACACTTCTATACACGACTTCGCTCTTACTGAGACACATTAATAAAAATAAAAAAATACTTTTTGAAAGGTATTCTTTTTTATAAAATATTTTGTTTGTGGTAAAAAAAAATGTAATAAAGCACGAAAGTTTTGAATTCAGATGCCGCCAACAGAAACAAAGTTCCTTCTCTCAAGGATTGTCGTGAGTGCGGTTTTCGTCTCGCTATGTGGTGAGTACTCATAGAGATTATTTCGCTAACTTTCGCATTTCTAATAAAGTGAAAACTTTCGCAATAAATGTTGAGTGTTGTTGTTCTAGATCAAGCTATTTCGTTTGTATTTGTCGGTACCGTGATGAGTCTGTGAGAGCGTTTTGCAGATATTTCTCTTCAGTCTAGATGCTTTTGCGAACATTGCCTTGAACTTTTTGTGGTACTATTATAGGACCGGTTTTTGAATTGAGTGCTTGCAATTTAAAACGTGTGAAGCCCGGCTTTAATGCCAATGTTTGACAGGTTTTCAGGCTACAGTGGATTTTGACAAAACCTGCATTTAGGGCGGGTTGCTTCAAACGGTCAGTTACAGTAACATACGTACGTCAAATAATAATTATTATTATATTTAACATAAAAATCGATTGTCTAAGAAAGCTCGTATATGGGCTGTTAATATCAATGTGGATGTTAATCAGTGCGTTACCATAACTTTAATTTTGACTTTTTTAACTTACGATAAAACCAAAATTTTCTAAAACAACGCTTTGACGATATTAGCCACAGTTTTTACGGTCACAAATGGATCAAGTGTGTTTGAAGCAACCCTGCCTTAAGCTTCCCTCGTCCATTTCTATGATCCTTTAATTTTTTCAGTTCATTTTAAGAAATTATTGATTTTCCCCTCAAACAAACACGTCATTGTAAAGGTAGAATATCAGAAAGTATATAATTAAAGTCGAAGTATCGCTGTTTTACCGTAGATCATAAGATATTCAGCGAGGGCCGCGTCCTTCACGACACATGCCGTCTCCCATGAACGTTTACGTTCAGACAATAACATGTATTTTACGATACGCTGCATTTTCCTTTGATACGAAGAAATAGACGCTTTTGCTCTCCGAACCAATAATGTCTTTTAGACAAAATAAAATTTGCATCTTCATAATCATGTTATGAGTTCTTATATGGTGCCTATGTGTGTGGTTCATACATTTTGGCACAAATGTGAAATATTCAAGACGCTAAGTCATAACAGTATATTTAATTTGATTTAGTTCTTCTTTTTGAGTCGATGGTACTAATACTCATTATGTCTAAGATTCCAGAGCCGCTTACGTATTTTCTCAGTAACAGTATGTTTCGGATATTGTAGTGTTAGTTTGTTCTTTGAACGAACCTGCTAGGTCAGGACAACGGACTTTTTTTATTTTGTTTATGTCTAGAACATATTTAAAAACTCAAGGAGGTAGTTTTGCACCCTTCCTAATCCTGACAAACTGTTGCATCCGCTTTTTACAGCTCGTAAATAAACTGTGACCAAATTACAGCCTTGTATATAGGATCTCACTGAAGGTGACGGCCAGCTCTTAGAATAATTATTAATAAGTCGTTAACATATTATTAAATTACTAATTATTATTTAACAACATTCTGTAAAATATCCATCAAATTCAGCACTCAGACTTCAAGCCCCTGTACCTAATGTTTCTTTTTTGTAACTTTAGCCCCTTCACCTTCACCTTCTTCGGCCTAAGCTAACAGGTATGCGTAGGTACTACTACTGTTCTATCCCACACATTTTGTAACTGAGAAAATAAGAAAGGTCAGCGGCTCTAGAATCTTAGAATACCTACCTAAGGAGTACTACCTAGTACCTTCGACTCGAAAAGGAGAATTAAATCAAATTAAATATCCTGTTATGAGCTGTCGTCTTGAATATTTCAAGTTTATACCAAAATGTGTGAAACCCAGTTCATGTCCTTTATCCATCATGTAAAAATATTGGCACCATATAAGAACTTTTAAAGTAAATTTTATTTGATCTAAAAAACGTTATTGACTCGGAGACATAAAGCGTTTGTTTCTTCGTATCAAAGGAAAATGCAGCGCATCGTAAAATACACGGCATTATCCGAACGTTACGTTCATGGGAGAAGGCATGTGTCATGAAGGACGCGGCCCTCGCTGAATATCTGCCATCATACCTGCTGGCCACTTCAGCCGTGACTTCAGACACTCAAATTTTGTTAAAAGACAAAACTACCGACTTTTTGAACTTAATCGAACCAAGTTTCAGTACTTAGTGCTACAGCTTACTTACAAATTCTAAGGAGGGCAAGATGTGTCAGAATAAAGTACCTACATATTTTTTGGCGGATAGCTTTGAATTTGGATCAAAATGAACAATGTCTTTTAGGTATTATTTTTTCACACCACCTGCACGAAAACGTGAAATTAAATGCTATGCAAACCTAACCTCAAGTAACCTACGTCATAATAGCCCGCGAGCCGCGCCCGTCGGCCTCCGCTGTTAGGTTCTAGTCGCGCGGTCAAAACGAGGTTCCAAATTCAAATCACTTTATTTCCCGGCGGGTTATAATTAAATTCAGAACAATACCTATTATTGCCCGGCGGTAGACGGGGGCACACATTCGGATGCACGACCTGCTCTTGGCAGTGGAGGCTGACGCGCACCGCCCACGGTGAACAGCCACCTCTTTTCATGGCTTGAGCACAATTTTTCTCGCAGTAAGTGTGAAAAGTATAGTATGCTCCTCAGGGATAAAGGTGTCTTTGCCTTGGGCTAGCTTAAATATCTCGCTGCATTCAGGATGCTTGTATTAACTCTCGCTTTGCTACTCTGAACTCCCTCGTTACGCTCGGGAGCAACTCTCGAATCCTTTATTGCGTTCGGGATTCAATATGACGCTCGTGACATACACTGCTTTATCTCCTCGATGCATAATCTACTATTAATCTTCTTTAGGTACCTCCAGTCAGTCTCAATTTTGTGAAACTTAATGAGTAAGAACAAAGTTATTTACCTATTACATCCTAACTTGCCGAACCAACCTATTGACTTTTTGTGACCATTATATATATATATATATATATTATATATATATGGTTCCTAGAAAAACTGACATTTAAAAAACCATTTAAGGCCGTAACAGCTGGTGGAAATTAATAAAATATTATGATGAAAAACGTGACCTTTTCAAAATATGTATAAAAATTAAATGTGTCTACGTTGTAGATAAGTCATATTGAAAAACATATTTAAGTAAGTGTAGATAATTGACTGAGACTGTATTTTCAGAGTTCAAAAGGTATATATGGTGAAACTCTGACTCATTCGATACGACTCAATTTTCAGAAATAGGTATGATACTAAAAGCTAGCTTGAATTAGTCCAAATTATTTTTAAGTATATCGTTCTTGTTACTAAACTCCTAAACGGCTGGACCTATTTTATGGTTTTTTTTTTGTGTATGTTTGAATGGGTCCCTGGATAGAAATAAAGAAAGAAAGAAAACTAGTTAGTTAGTTTAGATTCACAACTGGGCCCGGTAGGTGTTGTTGCAATCAGCTTCTACATTTTTTTTTACTAAGTCAACGTCTAGGCAAGATAAAGTCTGTCCCGACCACTAGTAAATTATAATGTTTTTTCTAAATCGTGCTACGAAAGATATAATTTCGGTCTAAAATGAGTAACCCCGTAGCGAATGAGAAAGTCTGTTTAGATAGCGAGCTCTACTCTACTATAATATCCCGAGGGCACTGTGAGAACCACACAATGAAACATGTTACTAAACGAACATTCGTGCAGTCAGTACGTGGAAACAAGCACGAACATGTGCGTTTCCATTCGGATTTTAGGACACGGCGTATCTTAACATACTCGCTGGCCGCTGCGAATGTTACATTACGGCCCGGAACACTGGTCAGTACCCAGCTTAACAACTATAGCTCTATCATTCATCAAAAATTATCGTACCGTGATAACACGCATATATTGTTGTATTCCGCCTAAAAATAGGTAGGTACGCAACTATCTGTACACATTTTACCATATAACTAATATGGAGCAACCTTATTGCCAATTTCCCATCAACTGAGCACAACGCAAGACGAGGTTGCTACTGAGAATTCCTAATTGAAAACCCCAACTACTGTGCTGTACCTGGAAATCTGACCACTACTGTTGCACCAACGAAGCTATCCAGAACAATCCAGATATCTAAAACCAATCAGTAAATCAATCTGCTTTACCTTTTCCCAACTACTTTGGGGTCTGATTTGCTGGCTTCCGTTGGTTACAGAAGCCAGAAAATCTTGCTAAAGATCTATAAATTATAGCAAACCGCTTAAAATGCTTTTCAAGGGACACGGAGGGGTCTCGGTACCTATGTAATGGTCACCGGTCCACCGACCGACCTCGACGAACGTTTCTTAAGTTTGAAGATTGACTCATTCTGCTCTATAATTTACTTAGCTATGAGCTACCGATCCAGAGGGCACAGAAGAGTCTGCATCCATAATGGTCACCCATCCACCGATCGACCTCGGCCAGCCTTTTTTAACCTTGACGATCGACCCATTCGGCTGATTTTACCAGGCCACAAGCTTCCGTTGTTATAATGCACTGCATGATCTAAAGCCACAAACACAGACAACAAACATTAACATGGCATACACGAAGAGTAATCAACACAGAAGCCAGCTGTACCTGCATCGTGTGAATTAATGATTATGTGCTATCCACCGGTCAGCGGCTGAATTATATAGTACGTGCTATTGAGCCAGTTCAGGGCAGGAGGACATACATACATTGTACAGGCGGACAACGGACAATTCGCTGCGGTAACCTAATTTACAATATTGATGTCCTAGTTCTGGATAATAGGGACATTAATCAGTAACTGTCTAGCGGTTTGTTATTGAATAATTGTGAAAAGTTTGGTATGTTAGTTGGTATTGTAGATATTGAAGAGGGGTATGGGAAATTTTTGCGTCGTTTTTAAGTCGGGGAAGATAGACATTAGGCTCATGAAATTAGGTTGTTTTCCACGCTTTAAAAATAATATATTGAAGAAAAATACCTACTTAAACAAAATATCACCATCATCATCATTTCGACGTAAGTCTACGTCCACTGCTGAATATAGCGTCGCCTCATCGACCATTCCTTTAACTTTTCCTTTTGTATAAAATATAAACAGAAGGTAAAATGAAGGATAAATGCAATTTCCCTACTGTGTATTTAATGAGGACTAAGTAAAGCTCTGATCAAAATGAAAAGATATGAAAATCACACCCGGGAGTGCAAGGCACAGACCTACTTTAGAAAATTAAAAAGGGAGGACACAATTAAATGTTAATTAACAAATTTCGCACTCGGCGGGAACCAAGTTGAGAGTGTAAGTAGGTAGGTACTTCCAAATTTTCAAATTCCTCGATAATAGGACAGAGGAATTCAGTTTTTTTTTTCATATCCGCTCATTTTGACTGCGGCACGTCGGTCGTGGATGCCATCGCCAGGTCGGGAGTGTTATTGGGTTTTCCGTTTTCTTAGCAATCTGGATTCTAGATTTCTGTCACGTATTCAACCTTCTTTTATGGGACTGTAACATAAGTGGAATTGAAAAACTCCAAAAACTATTTGCCTTGGGGACCATGGGTAAGATAATCAGGATAAGGGTTGCACTCTAGGATTGCACACTTAGCATTTTCACGTCATGTTTGCGACTACTATAACAAACAGCACAGGTACGGACCAAATATTTTATGAACATTTTCTTTGTTAACAAAACACAGACGATTACCTATCTACTTATTTAATATTCTGAACAGCTGCGTAACGAAAAATTGTGTGTCTGTTTAGGTTAATTGCCTAAAATATTGATCGACTACTTACCTATCGTTGCTGATCAATCAAGTCCTTGAAAAATATGTAGGTAACCAATGTTATCTACAAGTTGTTCAGTGCAAAGGTACATTGACCTCACCTTAATATCCCTTCCAGGCTCCCGAAAAATAATTGTCACTCCTGGAAAATATAAAGGATCACGATAAATGTCCATTCAGGACAGCTTTATGTCTATGTTTCCGTTTTTTAATTAAGATAAACAATATATATAAATAATGTTTAGGTGGGTCAATGACCGCCATTGCGTTTGGCGCCTATCATAGCAGATACGTGATGGAATCAAGGAAATGAAGGATTTGACCAAACACAGGCGAGACGAAACACGACGTGTATTTGAACTAACGTGATTGGTTCAGCGGACACGTACCCTTATGCTTAAGCAGCGAAGTCAAGTCTGAGATGGCCTGTAAACATGGTTTATCAGCCAGCCTATTCTCTGAATATCTCCTCGTGTAAACTTAGGTGAAATGAGCATAAAGTGCCCCATTCTTAGCCCTTTAATTTGAAATTTTGCACAGCGCAGTTTGATGAGTTTAGATTCGAAGAAAATTGGTCGTGACAGACCGACAGAGAGACACACGAGATCCCACAGGTAAGGGTTCCCTTTTTTTCATACGGACGTTCGGAACTGAACCGAACGGAAAGAAATATCGTGAAAATCCTTATGGATGTCCTCTCTACTGAGTAAAACCACCCCGTGAATCGCACACTTGCACCGTGACTACTTGTTTCTTTTTTTGTTCACTTACCTCTTTTGTTCTCTGTACTTCCGCTTAATATGAATCTCTGAATGTTCCAGTCCCCACGGCGGCGGAGACCCGGCGCTGCTACTGGTGCGGGCCGCTGGCTGAGCAGGTGCACCGCAGTCAGCGAGCTCCACCCTGCAGTGCCCCGGACACACAGGTCACCGACTGCGACTCTGGCTTCCCGTACTGCGCCGTCGTGGCCACGGCTCCGCGTTAGTATGACACTTGGTTTGAAAATAACGTTAACATCTACCCTAAAATTTGGTCCTTTGATAGAGGCAAAGGCTCAAGTGGCTGCCAAAAAGTTTGGGATCCTGGCAAGGGTAAGACGATACTTCACGCCGGCTGCTCAAACTTTATCAAGCGTAAGTTCGATCGTGTATGGAGCCTACTCCATACACGATCAAACTTACGACACACACACTTACGACAGCAGTACCTATACTGCTGTCGTCTTTGGGACGGATCTGCTAGATACCAGCTTGATGCCCTTGAGTCGTCATCGAACCACAAGACTTACGGCAATGCGCCACCGATACATGGTGAACATCCCACCCTCACCCAAAAAACGTATTGGAAACACATTAATTGTGCGTAGGTACAGTTAAGGAGTGGAATTCCCTGCCTGAGTCTGTGCTTCCTGATAGCTACAAACTGGGAGTCTTAAATCAAGAGTGAATAGGTTACTTCTAAGCAAGCATGCTCGATCTTCGACCACATCATCGCTTACCGACAGGTGAGATAGTGGTCAAACGAGTGCCTATCAACAGTAAAAAAATATTGTTTATTCTGTCAAAAGCTTGTCATGATTTCGTTGTTTAAAATATATATGTTGGATACATAATGCTATTCGTCCTGTATATCTCCATCACTCTCTCACTCGAACCATAATAGCTTCAAAATTTCATAGTAAGGGCCACAGGTGGCTTCCACCTAGCATCGCCACATCCACCGCTCCTGTGCTGCCTAAATCCAGCGGAATCCCACGTCCTTCACCCACAATTTTTAAGAGCTAGACACTGTTTATTATTAACTTTTGGAAGCAGTTTCTTAGCCCAATACTTTAAAAGCAGAGTAGAAAATCAGGCGTAGGTAGCATTTAGGGTGTGTTTATGATTTTGAGTGATTATTAATATGGAGCCATGAGTTCAGTACATCTTGACACAGGCGTCTTCTAAAACGGAGTTAGGCCACTATCGCATTGGCGTTTTACGAGCGTTGGAGTTTCTCCAACGTCTGCGCAGCGACAACGCTGCACAGACACGACGTTGACGTCGTCCGCGCCCACACGCACAGAGCGGGACGGCGTGATAGTACCTGTTGGAGAATCGCCAACGCTCGTAAAACGCCAGTGGGATAGCGAACTTACGTAGAGAGCTCTTTAACCGTCTTAAAAAAGGGGGAAGTTCTGTATTCGTCTGTATGTATTTTAATACACCGATGATTACTATGACCCACATTAAATCATGTTATTCGATATCCCACAGCTTACATAGAATCAAGATACTGCGTCAAGCTCTACCAAGATGAATGTTACTCGCTGTATTGCAACTCAACTAGAACATGGCGCATGACGTGTCCGTGCCGAGGCGACCTCTGCAACGGACCCAATACCGAGCGTGAACAAGACGCCTTCGCAGGTCTAGCCAAACTTGTCGCTAGGACACAACAGACACGAAATAGAAGAGCCCTCATAAATACCGCTGGATTTATAAGCATGAATACCAACAGAAATAATCGAATAGACAACACCACTGTCGAAGAAAATAAAAATAATCTCAATAATTTAACAGAAAACAGTGAGGGCAATGAAGATGATACTAAATCCAATGAAGATCCAATAAATGATACCACTACAGCTGTGGATACTGCTAAAGACATGGATAGCCATATGGATACAACAGTAGCTAATGCACCACCAGAAAACGATGAAACACAAATGATTGAAACTACTACTCAAGCAAGCATCGAAGTTAAGAACAGCGAAACTACAACAAACAGTCCTATTACCGACGAAGTTATTAAAACCATCGATAATCATATGAATGAAACTAGCATACAAATAGATATTCCCAGTGCTAGTATTGATAGTAGCGATCTCAAAACTGAAATTCTAGTAATGAGTAGCGAAACAACCAAAGTTGTAAATGACACCAAACTATCTGACATGTCAAGTACTGATAATGTAAATATCCCAGATGTTCCGACCACTCCAGAAATTATAACGCAGGCTGCAATGGTGACAAAGGTCATGGCAGAAACAACCACTGAAGCAACAAAACCTTCTCCAACTGAAGTCAAGATGAATGAAAACAAATTGAAACCAAGTGAACCATCGCCTACAATAGGAGCTATACAATACGACACAACTGTAGCTAAAACGACACCTAATTTGAAAGCGGCTACTACAGCTAAGCCACATAATAACACCGCTGTGCGGATCGATGCACACATATTTACACTAGCCTTAGGTGTAGTTTTAAATTACGTATAAGATTTAAATGTAAATGTTGTCATTTTTTTTTCGAATTATTCATTGTCATAATTTGATCTCTGTAAGTGAAGCTTTAATTGTTAGAAATTAAATGTAGATTAGTAGCGCCTAATTCATGTGATATTAGCATAGACAAATTGTAAATATTTTCTGCAATATTTTTAGAATTTATGTAGATGTGATTGGCATTGGCACAAGAAATAAATACGCACAGAAAAACTTGATTGTTTTATTTATGTTCTTAATCGAAGGTAAAATCATAATGTTTTGGCAACTGCCGACCGCTTGACTTAGTTTCTAAACTTTTTGCTCCTTGGCTGTATGATTCTCTTATATCTGATTCAAAAGGTTTATCAAACTTTGTTTGCTTTATGGTCGGACCATAGTACTCAAAAGTAGGAGGTGGCGGTACATCCACACTTTCTGTATCGTGTTGCCTTTTTTCTCTTCGTGTATTATCTGCCACTGAATCAGTGTCTTCTAATTCATCAACGATAGGAGTTGGTTCTTGAGCCTTGACAAAATTCCTATATTTAAAGTTATTACTATTACCATCATTTTTCTTGGATGAAGAGAAATATAGTCCTTTATTTTGTGTAATTTCTAGTAGATCACCAATTTCGGGAGGGGGTGGGGTCTTGGCTCGAGGTCTCACGTCCGCCCAAGTTTTAGTAGCAGTTATCTCGCTACTACCCAGCTTATTACCTTTATCATCAAAAATGCTTGAGTTTCCAGAAGTTGAAGCTTGTGGCGGAGCAAACTCTTTTATCCTTTTATCTCTCTGTTGTTCCACATATTCTTCTTGACTCATTTCTCTGAATTTCTTCACTTTTCCTTTGACTCCTTCCTTGCCAATATCCCATTCTCGAACGTACGCCTCGCGTAATTTTTTCCGCTCTTTTTCCTGTTCTTCCTTAATTTTATTTTCTTTTTCATTCGCTTTGGCATCCGCTTCGTTCTTTTGCTGGGTCAAAAACTCTAGTAGACAAGTAGTAAAGTCTTTTTGGTTTTCTGAAATGAAAGGTGTCAAAATGAATACTAGGTATAGCGGATTCTTTGTTAGACAGAGAGAACAACAATTGACACCTGGTAAAGAATATGGTGAAGTAGGCCAGTGACCGAATCGCGCCAAAATACACCAAGAATAAGTGGTGGTCGTCCGACGGGCAAACGACATTTTTCCCATCGCGGGTAGCACCTGGATGAGGTTTTCATACGAGCGTGGAAATTGGCCCTAGAAAGATGCCTATACCCAGTAGTGGGCGCAGTCGAGATGTGGATGATGACGAACATCATCATTATCATCCACAGCCCGACCAAATACGGTGGCATTGACTACAGGAGCAAAACCGCTTATTAAAACTAGAAGAAACTCACCTTTAGGTTCCTCGGGCGGCAGGCCTGCCCTGGCTCGCTGCCTAGCGCGTGCAGCCGCCACTCTGGCTGCAATCATCTCATCTCTCTTCTTGCGAACCTGTTCAGCCTCTTTCTGCGCTTTGAGAGTTTCCTCGCGCCGCTTTATCAGCTCTTCCATTTGCTTCTGGCGCTCCGTTTCATCGGTACTGAATGAGAAGTAACCAACGCCGTGGATTCGAGCCTCTGTAAATGACATTTTTAGAATTCAATCTAGGGAGGGTTTTGCTAATATCTAATGGAGAAAAGATAAATGGATTGCCTTTTAGCGAAACTAAGTGACGTCGATCACATACTTAAGTGTCGAGTCAGCGTCGAGTTGCTTACGGTGTTTTGATTAAAGAGAAAGGGGAAGCATGCACAGCAATACTTCTCTTTAGTTTAGTTTGTTTTTTTACTCTACAAATAAGGTCCTGGCTATAAATCGATGACATTTAAGTAAAGTTAATAAGTTGTATAGCCGTCGAATTTCACGAGAGCGACATCATAGTAATTTTAACCTTATGCTACCCAACATAAATGTCACATTACTTGCTTTCGTGATTTGCAAAATTAGGCAATACTCAAAATTTGATGAAAAATGGTACAAACCATCGAACAAAAATGGTACAAACCATCGAACAGTAGATCTTGATAATGTATATCTTTATCTTTGGCCAGCAATTCTTTTTCCTTCTCTTCCCATTTGTCTCGTAGTGATTGCAGATAGTCGTTTGTAGTTTGAACTAACAGAGGTTTTTCCTTTACTTCCGGAGGGGGCTCCTGTGAATAGAAATAAACAAAAATTAACTAACTATTGAATAGACACAGTCAAATTACAAAAACCTAAGTGGTAGCAGGGGTGCCCTAAGAATGGAACTAGCAAACGTCTTTGATCAAAAAGTGCAAGGTTATGAAAAGTCATAGACTTAGGGAAAAGACGGGCAGAATAGTGTTGTGAGAGAGATCATAGTGATCATGTGGACGTAGTTGTCTTTTTCAAGAATACTGATAGGGCACATCAATGCTCCTTCGTCGCTATATCCAACAGAAAAGTGAAAGGTTTAGTTAGCCGCACGGTCTGCGTCTTTCTATAGAGTGGTAAATTTTGTGTGGGTACTGCTCAGTACATTCACTAGCAAGCGATCATCGCCCGAATACACGATCGTCGCGTTCATTTGTACGACAAACATGATCGCGCCATCGCGCCGACAGAGGCCGCCTTCAGGTTTTACCGAACCAATTTAAGCGACGATCGCGAATTCGCCCGCTTGATCGCTTTGAATTTGGACGACGCTTACGTCTAGGTATAAGAAAAGTTTACTGGAAAACCACTGTGAAGAAATTGATGCCTAAATTAAGAGCTTCAAACTATAGAGAAATATTTAAACTACGAGTACCAATGAATTTAGTACTCATTTTAGGATTTTTCTGGATAGTATTTTTTTTTACCTCAGGTTTAACTTCTGGTTCCTCATTTGGAGCCGGTTTGTCTTTATTTATGGCCCTCATAAGGTCCATATCTCTCTTCAAGAACATTGCGATGTCAGATTTGTGACATTTCCGTGTCCGACCCAGGCAATCTGTGAACTCAGTCCTGAAACATCAAGATAGTTAATGCATCATTTTTAGGGTTCCGTACCCGAAGGGTAACCAACGGAACCCTATTACTAAGCCTCCTGTGTCCGTCTGTTTGTCAGCGGGCTGTATCTCAAGAAACATAATAGGTAGACAGCAGAAATTCTGAGTGTGTATTTCTATTACCGCTATAACAACACATAATACAAATTTAATTAAGTTAAAAATTAAAGGAGGCTTCCACACAAGAAACGAGTTTTTTTTCGTTTTATTGTAAGGAACTCTTCATGTGAAAGACTCTTGGCCGGTTTTTTTATAAGGACTCTCTGCTCTGCTAGACATACCTGCAACATCCTGCATCAACAACTAGAGTCACTATAATATTTTATTTTGAAACTGTAAATTTGACGTTCAAAAGTGCCTTTTAATGGTCTAGTTGAAATAAATTAATTGACATTAAAGTCATAATTCAGGGCTTCTAACTACCCATACCAACCAACAATTGAACCTACAAACGACAGCCGGGACAAAAAACTTAACATGGTTTTCAAGGTACAATGGAGGCAATATGTAACAGATGGTCAGCTATCCGCAAATGCACTTGACAAGTGCGGCCGTTATTACCTAGCCAAGGAGTCCTTACAAGTATGTATTTATTTAAAGTTCATGCACAAAGGTACAATGGCGATTTTATGCCTTAATAACATGACTATATGTATTTACCATTCATCACCATCATCTTCCCTGGCATTACTTTCATTCTGATCTTTAATTATTTCTTCTTCTGGTTGTTTTTCAGGCTCTTGATGCTTCTTAGTACCGAAGTCAACGAGGAACCTGTTAGCTAGCTGAGAGTTGCCGGCACCATCTGCCAAGTGCTCGTACAACTCGGCTTTCTTCTCTAATGCTAGCCTGAAAAATAATTTTTACCATTTTTTAAGCTTCAGCTAGCGGCTGCTCCCATTTGAAAGTCGGCAATCATCTCAAGGGAATAAACACCTGGAATATTTTATTTTTCAAAGAAAAAAGAACCGCCATCAACAATCACTTTTAAAATTATTTTGTGCTTTTTAGTGTCTCATTTTCTTTGTTTTCAAAAATGATGCAGTCAAAAAGCGAATCGGAGCATCACTTACGACGATATAAGGTTGTACTCTACACATCTGCCTACCCTTTCAAAGCGTACAGGCATGATATTGTTACGCGGCCGAAATAATGTCGGGTACATTAAGTTACTACTAGCGCCACCTAGTATCGAGTAGCAGAACTAGTAGGGTCAAGTACCTTCTAGACATTTCTTTATCAGAACATTCTACACTTCTCGATATCTGGTCAGTCGGCAGCGGTAGTTACGAGTACATTCCAGATGTTTCGAGAATAGAAGTTTCTAGAACTAACTGTCCTATATAAGGAGTGCGTAGTCCGCGACCGAGTCAGTATGGATTAGCGATACAAGCGAATACTTCGAAAGCGAACTTCAAGTGAGATTAAAGTGATCAGTGGTGAAGTTGTGTTTTATAATTAGTGAGTTTAAAGTTGTAATTAGTGTTTGTAAATTAAAGTGTCATTTTGGTTATTTAATCGGCTGTTTTTATTGTCACGAACTCCAAGCTCGTAACAATATTATGTTATGGCATGGTGACAACAATACATGGACATACGAACGCAGCAGACGCGGGTCATTTGCTGTAAGTTATTAAAGAGTTCTATTGTCTATCTCCGAAGATTTTCATCAGATCATCACTTAAATCTTCCCTGAAAAATATGCATTTATATAAGGAAAGCCCCATCAAAATCAAATAATATAAACATGGGCATGCAGTAGGCTACAGTAAGGGTAGGCTAGCCGATACATAAAGCCCAAAAAAAAACTCACCACATTATTCAGGGTTGAAATCACGATACCTACTGACGATGCGAATTTTTTTTTGTTGGGCATTATGTATGGGCTGGCCCACCTTTACTGTAGCCTACTGCACGCGCATGAATATAAACATACATACATACGGTTCTAATGCCGAACCTCCTTTTTTGAAGTCGGTTATAAAAGAACCCTATGTCCTACTCCTGGATTAGGTCGTGAGATACATATGTGAACGTGAAAAAGTAACAAATAGACAATGTGACTTATTAGTTTTTTTAATAAATGCGAAATGCACTTTTAACTGCTCCTTTGGTCTTGTGGTCGCAGGCCTGACTGCCGACATGGAGTCCTGGGTTCGATTCCCAGGTCAGACAAACTTCCTTGGGGAGCTGGGGTGGATTGAATGACAAATTTGTCCCACCTCCACGCAAAATACGTGCTTAGTCGTTGAGTTGCGGAAACCAGCTCGATTTACATACATACATCCAAACATACATACATTGGATTTTTCCAATCAGAATTTTACAGTGACAGCCCAAAGTTTGGAAATTAGTGGTGTTATACTCCTGTCCCTCAGAAAGCATGTTAAGCCATTGGTCCTGCGCCAGATTTCTCTCCAGTCGACCACTCTCATATTATATGAGAGTGATGAAAGAGGGAGTGCACCTGTGTTTGCGCACACACTTGTGCATTATAATATGTCCCGTGCCGATGGCTAGTCTCCTTTGAGATTGGCCACCATGACCGAAATCAGTCAGTTGGACAATATATATTAGTGTGGATCACGGAGCAAATACAAAGAGGAGATGTTGTAATTTAATTTCCCTATGAAAAAACGCGTGACACTTTGCGGGGTGAGGGGGTGTTAGATCCCGCCCACTTCTTTATTTTCCATCTACCGGTCAATAGCAAAACTACTCGCTAGTTCCGTCGATTTTACTTTGTAGTTACGCAACTATCTCACACTAGATGACATTAAAGTGCAGGATGCAACAGGGTCGTACTCAGGATTTTCGATGCAGGGAGTAGGTAATCTGTTTTTTTTTAATTCATTTTGCGAACCATCTTGATACATATTTTTTATTGAAATGCCTATTGATACTTTTATGAAAAAAAAAAAATGTTTGAATAAAAAGATTTTTGATGAATGACGAAAGAAAATTAGTTGTTTATTAGGGATTACATAAGTCATAAGTCCGTAGGTGATATGGAGTAGAATACGCTCGCAACTAAGCCCGAAACTACGAACTTCGGGCTTAGAGAGTAGCCCGGGGTGTTTGTGCTATACGGCGACGCAAAGTGAGTTGGACTTTAGTATGAAGCGGAATTCCGCCGACTCATTTTACGCGACTCACAACTCATAAAATTACGTTCATTTAGCCTCACCTTTAATTAAGTAAACAACAACTACCATACCAGTTGTCTCACTGAGGGAAAGTACTTTAAATAAATTATTGTAGTTAAAATATTTAGTTTTAAGAGATTGTATTTTTATGTCTAGCGTATTTAAAATGTTTTACTTAAGTACCTTCCACGTGTGAGACAGCCGCGAGACATTCGGATTGGATTCTAATTCCGGCCCTGTATTTTTGACATGTTCATGATTAATGTTCATAATTGACGATAGATGGCGGCCTGTTTACAAAATGATATAAAAACTACAAAAACAATATTTTGGCGATTAAAGGATCTTTAGGAATGAAAGTTGAAGAAATTTCAGTACATATGATTAATAAAATATATAAATACTGAGCTCTACATACCTAAATATTCTTAGTTCCCATGACACAAAGTGTCGCCATCTAATGTCGGGTAGAATTATATTTGAAAACACCGAAGCTAAGAGATTTTTCTAGAACTATTTTAATAAATTACGCATAAAATAACTTACAAATGAAATGTGATGCCGTCCATAGCATCAGAACGTCTATCCGAATAGTTTTTACAAGATAAAACATAACACTTCTTATTTTTTTTTCTTTTAACGCGAATGTAATGCTGTTAAAAGGGAACGTTTACGAAGTGCACAGGACGAACGCCAACAATACACTGACTAAGGCCACGCCCACGTGATGACGTCAGGACCTAGTTGAAAATCACAGTGCACAGTTGTTTAGGCCGTCTCCTCTCTGTATTTGCTCCGTGGTGTGGATGAATGGCACCTTACAGAAAGAAGTAATTTAGGTGCAGATTATTTAATTATTTTTTAATCAATAGAACTCTATGGTAATATTTAAGTCCCAAAAAAAGCCTAAAGGGTTGCTTAAGTGTTTGTTTTCCATAAAAACTTGGAATTTATGCATAAAAACTTTAATTTCTCTATTCCAAATAAATAACTTACTTAGATTTCCTACAAGCTTCTAACTCTTCGGTATCAACTGCTTTCAAACTATCTTTTAATGTTTTCTTATATGCTTTTTTTGCATCTTTTTCAAGATTTTTATCTTTAGCTGGGGTGGGCTTGAAGTTCTCAAGCTTATGCTGCGGCTGCTGCCTTTTTTCATTGACCTCCTCTTGTTTTCTTAATAACTCAGCCTTTAAACTGAAGAGCTGAAAAGAATAGGGAGCAGTGTGATGGTTACTTATAAAAACATAAAAGTAATGGATTGTAGAATGTGCCATTCTGTAGTTTCTGCCTGCCTACGTATGTAAAAAAAAAACATGTTGAATTTACAAAAAATTATGAGGATCAATATAATTATTCAGAAGATGTGATGCAACAATCTCATATCTCTTGGGATAAAGAGGAGGATGATCACGATAATAATATTTAATAGGTACATCAAGTCTTTTCTTTTTTCAATGAGATAGTTCCGGAAATTATATTTTTAATTTTAAATACATCATTTAAAATTTTAAATATAATTTCCTAAAAAGAATAATATTATAAAAAGATAATAAATAATATTCTATTTATATATCTACACTACAATGGTTTGTTACATCTTACACTTGGTGCCGCTACCTTCCTGTGATTTGACAATAATTGCAAATATTGTTTAGATGAGGTTCTTGTCTTTAGAGTTAAGATTCCTATTAAATAAATCTGTGGCATGGATCTACTCCAATTGAATATAATAAGATTATTAAAGATGAAAAAGGAATATGTACTCACTGTAGATTTGTTGAATAGTATCTTTTTGGGGCCAGGATCATTCATCTTGAGAGATGGTTACAAAACTCCGTAGCTAATAAATCCAATGTTATTGCTTACAATACAAATATAAACTATGGTAAAACATTATTATTTGAAAAAGTTTTTGTTTCATCAGATGATTATTGTTTACTACCGAAACAAGTCCGAATCACGCACTATTTAAGCATGTGAGCAATAACGTACGTTTCATTGGCCAATACAATATAAACAAGTCGTAAAGAAGTCCCATCACCAAATTAAACTAACTATGTAAACTGATCACTATTTTTATGTAGGTAATTGATTAGGTACACAGTGAAACCTAAAAAAATAGTGATGACAGTAGGAGCAAGCAAAACATGACAATGACATTTGAGCGAATAGACAAGAAAGCTACATTTTTTGTATTTAGAGGTGGGCTGACACATTATAGACTGCATAAAATATTTGTTGGATTCGGTATGCCTAGACCCGCCATTACGGTTTGAAAGTTAGTTTGTTTGCAAGAATATCCACCGGAGCGAAGTTATACATAAACCAAAACTCAGAAATTTGACATCTGTGTATTGACCACTTGCAGGGTTTTTTATTGCTAATTTCATGGTCATCTGACAACCATCTCGCTGGCCGTGACGACAGAAATTTCTACACAACGACAAAACGGAATCTTTTGTGTACAAGCTAAACATACATAGTTTATAGTTTACGAATTATATCATATGAAAAGTTTCATACGAAAAACACATCGGAATCAGAAACGATACCTTTATCAAATTAGTGGTATAAGTGCTTGATACCAAAATGTCAACTCCAGCTAGAAGACGCCTGATGAGAGACTTCAAACGGTTTGTATCTAAATATTTCTCACGTTCTCATAAACATCTGTAAACGGCAATGGATTCTATGCACCCTAGTTGCCATTTTCAACAAAATTTTCTTTGTGCGAAAGTGTATTGCTGATTCATCAAATTACATCACAGTCAGTTTAATTGATTTCTATTCTGTTCTATATTTCGGATTGCATTGTAAACAGCGAATTCGTCAGTCGGTAGAGCTCTTTGTGTCGCGCACGGAGAGTAAGATACGCTATAAGTAGACATAGCTACGTCACTCTCGATGTATAAACGTCGTTTGTTGCTACTTAATATTTAGGTTATCCAAATATTTCATTTATTCGACAAAATTAAACGTTTAGTCATCGAGGAAAATCGCTTAGGATTCCTAACTACCTGAATACTGTTAGCCTGTTTGAAACCTAAAAAGTCATCTCATGACCTTGATTTATTATAGAGGTTTCCATGAGAAATTGAGAGCTTTGTATGTTAATTGCAGTTCATAATATGTCTTTGTAAATTTCTCATCCTGATACAGAAAATGTTATTTTTTCAAAACTCTTTTTCCTATCTGGTCACATTCAAACAAGTAATCCTACAAAAAGTGTTTCTAGAACAACTTTATATAAATGACTTAATGCTACTAAAATAAGTGAACAGTAACTCATACTCCTCTTACTACTGCCCCCAGCTTGCAAGAGGACCCTCCTACTGGAGTCTCTGGAGCGCCCACTGACAACAATATCATGATCTGGAATGCTGTGATATTTGGACCCCATGACACTCCATTTGAAGATGGCACATTCAAGCTTACAATAGAATTCACAGAGGAATACCCAAACAAACCTCCAACGGTTCGGTTTGTGTCTAAAATGTTTCACCCCAATGTATATGCTGATGGAGGAATCTGCTTAGACATTCTCCAAAACAGATGGAGCCCAACATATGATGTTTCAGCTATATTAACTTCTATACAGGTAAATTTAAAAGTTTTAAATCAAAACTGTATCTACTGCAAAAAGAGACTTGTTTATTTATTTATGAATTAGAAACTAGGTACCTACACTAACCATATTTACTTCCTGTCTTTATATTAACATAAGGTTCACTGGTAGAGAATGCCTTGATGCATTAAGTCCGCCCATGTACCACTATTGTACATAAAGTTTAAATAAATAAATATTATAAATAGTACATAATACATTCATCCTAAAAAAGATTATTTGTTATACATCTGTCTATCCCTGCAGAAAATCTGTGCAGGCATGATGTTATTTCATGTTAAATATTACAATAGGAGGTGGCATGCTATAACAAGATTGTCTACTGTTTTTGTGTGACTAATAACAATCTAGAATGGCAGATAAAACATTTGCATTCTTAAGTATTTCGTAGCATTGTGCCATTTCTAAACATGTAATCAAAATTTTATTTCATCTGCAACATTGCTAAATATGTTGAAAATCTTATTAGAATCCCATTTAGTAAGAACTTTTTCGTTTGTTCACTAAGCAATTTACTAGCTCCTAAACTACATCTCAAAATAAGAAAAGTATAATCCAAAATCTTTTTACATTTTATAAACCTAATATTGAATAAAATATTTTGTTTCAGTCATTACTAAGTGATCCTAACCCCAATTCACCTGCGAACTCCATGGCAGCACAGCTTTATAAGGAGAACCGGCGGGAATATGAAAAACGGGTGAAAGCATGTGTAGAACAATCATTTATTGACTAGCAGGGGTCGGCCTGGATCTCAGTAAAATGTGGTGTACACAATACCTGTGTTGCCGGGCACCGGCCAATACCTCCTTACAAATTTCATTGGGACAACCATGTAAATTATAATTACATACAATATGATCATACACCAAGCTAATACTGCTAAAGTATACCAGATTAATAATAAGAATGGGTTTTGGTAAACTAATTTAATTAATAATGATAGGGAACCAAAATTTGAGTCAGCAGGTAATAGATAGAAAGAGCTCCACATTTATACAATTTAATTATCATTGACAATATTAAACCTTATTACATACCAATAACTGTAAGAATAGTGTCAGCAATAGGTACACTGAAATATATCATCTCATGTTGTGAGAACTACTTTTTTCATAGTGAACTTTAATCCTTTTGTCTTACCATAGCATATTATGATTTATTATAACACTAATGAAAAGAACAGTAGTTATATTGATAAATGAAAATATTTTTCAATAGAACTGTATTGTTTTAATTAATTAGCTAAAAATGTATGAACTTTATCAAGTAATAGCACATGATAAAAACTTAACTAAGCTTTGCTTGATTTGAATCTAGAATGATTGAAATGTCTTTGTGGGAATTATTAAAACAATTTTGTCATACACAAAAAACCAACATTTTCTTTCTAATTTGATTGTTGCAATGTCCTAGGTAACTTTTGGAATACTTGTATTTCTATTATTGATGAACTATACAGTAATGTAATATAGAAATTATAATTGTTTGCTGAATTATTATAATTGTTAATTTAACACCCTAGTGGTATTATCAAGTGTTTACCTAAAATAGTACAAGTTTATTTTTAATTTTCAAAATTATAATCTATTGACTCCAGTGTTTTTTTTACTAATACATAATATTGTCATTATTATTCTGCTGCACAAAATTAGGTCGAGTCTCATTCGTGTATATTATAAGCGTCCCAATGGATATTTTTGAAATGTGTAGCAGTTTTCTTGTTTTCTAATAAAGCTGAATGTTTGAAATGTCTTGTCATCATGGACATTTTTAAGTATGTGTAATATTTCGTCTTCTAGTAAAATATTATTTTCGGTTTTAAAAATGTCTTTTATTTTGTTTTCTTTTAAATATGCCTGGTGATAATCATTCCAACTAAAATTTGCACCTTGATGGAGCACACTAGCGCGACCAAGAGGATGTAGCATAACATAATTCAGGTGAAACTTTACCTTTTATATCTTTAAGGTTCATGTTTGCATGCATGGCGTGCCCTTGGCCCTGAGGCATCTTGAAGAGATGTGTCGACGTGATTGCACATATATTATTCATGGATACAAAATTTAATTTTAGTTTTTTTTGTGGGTTCAGATTGAACAATCTAAAATTTCTCTAAACACGACTTGAGAGTTTCAAGAAAACATCTCTTGGTTCCAAGAGGATGCAAAACATTATACTGTTAAAAAAATATATATTTGATGATCCCCTCTAATTATTAATGGTTAGAAATGAACCTGGATTCGATCGACGTATGTTACTTGTAATAGCGAAATGAGTGTCCTAAATTGGTATACTTCGTCTCATAAGGGACAGGAAAAAAAACGAATGAGATAGAAAAAATAGTTTATACGAAATGTGAATTCTTACAAAAGTATATCTTAATATACTACACCATTATTGCAATATTATAACATCAAAATAAATCCAACAACTTAAATATTTCGTCGATATAATATTTTATATCAATAGGCGAAGTTCTAGCGAGTAGAAAAAACCTCAGGACTGGGAATAATTTTACAATGTTGGTTTTAACTTTTTATATATTCCAGTATACCTTAGGTAAATCAATTTAATATAAGGTAATGTGAACAAAGCCCATTGTAGTAACAATTTACTTTTCACCTCGTTTTGAGGTCTTCTTTTAATTTGTAATGTATTAATTCCATGCAGACTATGGCATCTTCTGCACTGTCGTGACCATCAACTGAATTTTGTATTATCTTCTTCAAATATTCAGATGATAAGTTTCTTAGTGCTCGTTTGTATGGAGGACCCATTTTATGTGGATACAGGACACTAGTGTCAATGACAGTGTTGTGAATTAATTTAAGTACTTTAAAGTCTGATTCTAAACTATGCCCTATTAAAATAGTTTTACTATTGAACATTGTAAGGAGTGTGGCTTGAACATCCAGAAGTGTTGTAGTTACTCCATATAACTGTTCTTCAGTTATTCCAGAATACCTAGTGTTGTAATCTATAATAGGGTGCAATGGTCTAATAAATGTCTCATACACAACTTTACAGTCAGAATTGATCACTGTTACTCTAGTTAAATCCAAACCGTGAGTGGTATAACACATCTCACAATCCAGTGCATAAATGCCATAGTCATCCATATCAGTTTCTGGAGGTAGTGTCTTTACAAAGCCTTTCAAATTCTCAAAGTCAACATACTCATAAACATGACTGGGGGCTATACAACAGCCATCAGATGTCCCATCTTGACTGCAGCACTGGTACCTTGCTTCACCTCGAACTCTATATTTGTTGTTAGGATGGTATATGCATTCTTCTTTTGTTGCTGCAAAACCAACCTTATTCACCATATATTCTTTCTTACATCTACAACAGGTTCTGAAAAAGCCTTTTGGGGGTTTCTGTTTATTTTGACCATAGATAATAGCCCTGCCTTTTTGCCCACTCTCATGAGGCCTAGGAAAACCATTTTGTTTAAGTTGTTCCTCAGTTAAAATCCATTTTGCAATATTATTATATAACTTTGCACCTACAAACTCTTTTGATTGATTTGCATTTTTTCTATTCTTGCCCTCAATGCTCCAGGAGCCCATTGGTTTACCGGATGTAGCTCCGGGCATTTTTTGTAATGTTTGGCAATCAGATGCTGATTTCTTTACACCTTTGCATTCTTGCAACTCTTTCCTTAAGCGGCTAACTGCTAATACTGCAGAATTTTTGTATATTTGTACAGTTGAACATTTTTTACTAGTAGTCAGTTCTTCATGTTGAGCTCTAGCATAGGCATCATGTGCAGTAAGATACAGTTTTAAACATTCATCTATCATCATGTTTAAATATGTAGATCTTATATTTGCTGCAATTTTAGAACCAAGCGGTTCCAAAACACCTGGTCTATCAATAAATTTTTCATTGGGTACATGAGCAACTCTTTGAGCTCCTTTCTTGACAGTTTGTGTGATTGTAGAACTAGTGGAAGGCTCACTTCTGGCTGAAGTCTGACTGGGTGTAATAGTTTTTTTAGCATTTAATAAAGTGGAGGCATATGGCACATGAGCTATGCGGATCTTGCTGTTACCAGTAGTCGGAGGAATAAAGTTACTTTTAGCAGGTGTATTCTCACTGTTTGATGATACACTACTACTGTTAGATGTATTTTTTGCACTATGATATTCTCGAACTTTAGCTAATCTCTGCGCCATTGCTTGGGCTGCACTTACTTTAAAATCTGGTTTCAAGGGTACCTTTGGTGCAACTTTCATTGGTTTATCAGCTGCTCTAGATATTCTTTTCTTTCCTGGGATAGTCTCTTCTTCATTTGTATCCTCCATCTTAGTTGGATCTTCTATTATTTTAGGTTTTTCTACAGGAACATATTCATCAAATATTTTCTTACATTCCAATGCAATGGCATCCTCATCGGATTCCATATCAAACTCTTCATCAAGCAATTCCTCAGCGTTGAAATCATCATTATCAGACATGTTATTACTTTCATTGTGCTTGCTGCTCTCATGTTCTCTTTTAGATTCTCGGGAACTCTTACGGGAGCTCTTATGGTCTTTATCTTTTGTTTTAGATTTATGTTTAGAACTAGAACTACGCTTCTTAGTGTCATGTTTTTTAGATGAGCTATGTTTTGAATCTTTTGAACTATTATCAGAACTTTTAGAACTGGAATGTTTTTTCTTGTCAGATGAGTTTTTCTCTTTTTTTTCCTTTTCCTTGTCTCTACTTGAACTTTTGTGTTTTGATTTATGTTCTGAATTCCTTGTTTTGTCTTCATGTTTCTTTTTATCTTCAGACTTAGATTTATCCCTCTTATCTGAGCTGCTTCTGTGGTTTGACTTACTATTATGATTTTTATCAGAATGTTTTTTATTAGAGTCACTTTTTTCCACTACTTTTTTATTGTCATTGTTATTGCTAGTGGCATTTTTAATATCAACCTTTTTTAAGCTATCTTTTCTTATTATTTTATCTTGTTCAGACTTTTCTTCATCTAATATTTGACCTAAAATATCAAATTCTGGCCCTAGGTCATCCAACCCATTAAGGTCTGAAGATAATTTTATTTTTTTAGTATCAGGTTCATCTTCATCACTAGAAAAACAAGGTGCAAGTGACCTTGGTGTTGGTTGATAGGTAACTGATGGGGTTTCACTCTTTGTGCTAACTTTGGTTGGTTTATATTCTAGTATTTTTTTCTTACTCGTATTTTTATCAGACGGCACATAGTTAAGTTTGCTAGAGTTAATAGAACCTTCATTAGGAACATACTTTTGTAGTTCGGTCTCAGAGCCAGGCAAATACTTTTCAGTGGATACAGTTGATCCTGTAGGTGTATATTTGTCGCACTGCACATTTTCAGTACTACCTGGTGTATACTTCACTGGGGGAGGAATGTAAATAAAAGGTTTGGAGGACCCATTAGTATCTATGGGCCGTTGAATAGGTAGACCTGCAGGTTTTCTCGGCGTATATGGTACTGGAATATGTCGCTTTCTTTGTTCAAACACATCTTCATTACTTTCCTCTGCGTCAGGACTGTTGATCTTTTTCAACTCAGATATAGGTGTGGGGTTGTATGTCGCTTTGGCAACATTTGGAACTATATTTACTGAATTACTGTCAGGCTTTGTTGAGGGCGTTGCTTCAGAGGCTTCCTTCTGTTGAAGAACCTTTTGTACTGCTGCCGAAACTAGTTTCTGTAATATCGCTCCACTTTCGATTCCTTCATTTGTAGTACTCTGAGATTCTTTTTTAACGTGTCGAAAATGACAATAAGGTCTTTCACATAGACCATTATCATAAAAAGGGCAATTGTATCCTTTAAAATACCCTGTCGATGGAAGCATTCTAATAAAATTTATCTTTCAATCCAGCAGTAGTAAAGAGCGAACCAAAAACCAGCAACAATCACTCTATTTACAGATAACAAAACTTGTTCCTACTTGTGTCTGTGACACAAACTGATTCATTCATGAAATGAGTAGTCCACTTTCAAACTCCGCTAAGTTAAAAAAAAAAAGAAAATCAGATAGTGCGGCCATTTTATTTGTTGTTTAAAATGCTTTCATAAGCAACTATCGATCTCGATCAAAACTCCGTATGTTACGCATAAATTTAGGTTAAATGTTCAGTACTCCTGCAAAACTTGCTATATTGATTGATAGTTAACTTTCAAACAACTCTAAGTTACAGCTAACTTTCAAAACTCGCCATATTACGCAGTGACTCGTGCAAACGCCGCCATCTTGACTAATTTATAATTACAATAATATTTCCAGTTGTAGGGCATTCATTTTTGCCTCCTGACCGTATTTTTGGAAATATTGAAAGGGCTACACGGCCTCTAGAAGTCATTGCAGAACCACAGACCTATTTTGATATTTTTCAAAAATACGGTACGGTTCTGAGACTTGGCAAAGATTTCAATTTTTATGATTGGAAATCAAACACCAAAGACGTACTGAAATTGCCTGGATCTTGGCATTTCCAATTTAATGCCTCCAAGAGACTTTTTTTGAGAAAAGACAGGAATGGCAAAATCGCCGTTAAAGGGGAACCGCATTATGTATCGGAGGTGGTGAATTACGGCAATGTTTGTAAAAGAGGTAAATCATTTGAACACATTAAACCTGCTTTGATCAATATAGGCGTTCCTGTAAAACCAGCAAAATTAAATGATGTGAAAAACCTACTGATTAAACATTTTGGACAGGAGTGGGCTAAGGTCGATAGTCTAAAATATTATAGATTTCTTCAAGAAAACCAAACTGAAGCTGCTTTAGACGAAGATACCGATACTGAGGAAACTTTAATGGATGAAGAAACAGAAATAAGAGTATAATATTATTGTAAGACGATTATTTAGGTTTAGGATTTAATTTTGATACTGTTTCAAAACTCTTCATGTTAATTTCATACTATTGCAAAACTGTTTATGTTAAAAATACTTTTGCAAAAGTGGTTATGTTCAATTTTTAAATACTAATAAAAAGATAACTATGGTATTGGGATTTCATTTACTATAAGAAATTAATTCTCTGTGACAGTAATTTTCAGTAATATGTTGTAATGTGAATTTTCATAACTCCATTTTAACACTAAAGGTTTTAATCGATTTTCCAAAATTATTATTCTTTTAACATAGCGGACTTTGCAAGTGGACTACTCAAATATTTGTTGGGATATTATAAAAAAGAGTTTATTCAATTAGTTTGAATGTCCAATAACTTTTGTTGTACCGTATTCGATATGTAAGAATGTAGAAACTTAGAAGTGGTAATACTTATTAGTTTTTAATTTCTGACAAATTAGAGGCGCTACCATCGGATATGTCGCCTACTATACTGAAAAAGTTCTTGAAGGCATGTCGCAAAAGCTTGTACCAGCTTGAACTAGGTACCTATATTTCTTTGATTAGTACACAGAAATGGAAACTGACATTCGATTGGATGCAGCGAAAGTGCACACATACAAGCCAAACGACATTTCTTTATTTTGTAATGCTTTGGCAAGTATATGGATCCGGCATTATGAGTTTTCAAACTATGACCTATACCTAATGTTACCTAAACAAAAAATAATACCCGTACCACAGATAATATTATAATACTCCCATACCATATATTTTTACATAGATGATACACTATTGCCCAGCAGAATTAAATGTTAGTATTGTTTTATTTAGTATCAGAAGTTCTACGCGATACAATTTCACGTTTTTATAAGAATCTTATCTCTCTTTTGCTTAAATACAGAAAATAAAATGAGCATTAGAAAAAAACAAACCAAACTCAGTATGTACACCTTTGAAAAAATTATGTCAGGGTTGTTGTTGCGAATACCAAGAGAGGTGGGAAATTCAAGGTAAAGTATTTACTTATTTCTCAATTCCTTGGTATAATGGATATTTTATGTCGCTGTGAATCACGTATCATCGGATAAGTGCAAGTTCTATTATGGAGTTATTTTTAAAAGTTTTACGTTGGTGTCCGTCGTCGTTCAGAGGGTTATCAAAACTTGTGTCAGATTTCGTAGATAGGCTAGTAAGTGTCATCGAATATATGTATCCGGATTTTGAAGGAAAAGCTGCTTATTCTGAGTAAAGGCAAGATGTTGGACGAGCTGGTGAAAGATTACTCCGCATACTTGAAGTTAGATGTGTTAAATGGTTTCCAAACCGTCCAGGATGTTGTGGATAATATGCTAACAAGACTAGAAGAATTAACTAGTGTGCTACAAATGGTAAAACTGAAGAACAGTGATTGTGGCTCAGCTGTTTCCGAAGATATTAGTAAATACCGCAGTGAAATAACAGCACTTTCTAAGAAAATCACCACACTTATACATGTTATACAGAAGCTTCAAAACAATGTTGATCAACTTGAAAAACAAGTGGACAAAGCAGAAGCTGATTTTGGTGTGAACAATGATAACAAAATTAAAAGTTTCCTTAAACCATTCCTCAAAAGGAACAAGGAAATTGTTTCACCAAACACTCCCACACAGCCATATGAGAAGTTGATTTTTGACACTGTTTTAAACAATTTTGAAGAAGTGAAACTTTAAAAATATTAGGTTATAATTTGTCTTTTTATACATGTGGAATTTAATATATAAGCTTCAGTTTCCCCTGTAAATATTAAATTTGTGTACTTATGTAAGCTAATTGTAGTGGAGTAACATTTTAAAAGTAATCTCAAGGGTTATTATGGTGCTTGTAAGCTATAAAAACATTATATTTATCTACATCTTTCTAATGTAGGTACTTTATGAAACTTGTAATGAAACATGGATTATTTTTTTATTCATAGTTACCTTATTATCATCATTTGTAATCAGTGGGTAGTATAAACAAACAACGATGAATTTAAAATATCAAGAACTTTATTTTGGTGCTCATTGAATTACAAAATTAAATCTTATAACAAAACAGTAGTAAGCACATTTAATGGCTTCAACACTTATTCTTAGGTACAATAATAAGAGGTAATTCTAATCGACCTATGATATAACCTAACATCTAAAGAATATGACCCACTCAGCGTTATCCTAGGAACTATTGTAAAGAAATATTACTACTATGTGCATGAAATGCAATACAAAAAACAAGTCTATATTACTAATATTCAAGCAGCTCAAAAACTTTCAATAAAATTGGTAGCTTACAGACGACAGCTTCCTTAGAACCATATCTTAATAGTACAAACCTTAATCATAATAGAACAGTCTGTTTGTTGACATTCCTTATTTTACACCTATTATTAATCCTTATATTATGTTATTAAATCTTATGTTAACAAATATCAATCCTTTTATTTGCCTGTTGAACCAAACCCACCTTCTGCCCGCTTGGTTTCTGATAGATTGGTGACTTCTTTAAGGACAGGGTAGTAGATTCTTTCACAAATTAGTTGTGCGATCCTATCACCCTTCTTGACTTCAAAGTCTTTGTCAGAGTGATTAAAGATAACAACTCCCACATTACCCCTGTAATCTTCATCAATGACTCCAGCTGTAATAAATATTATCAATGAAATGAATACCATGGTTATATTGATAAATTCCTACATAATTATATGCAAGTTTTGGTATCTGGCATGTAATTTACATTAATTTAATGTCTCAAGGTCCTTGTGACCTCTAAAATAGACAGGTTTTATCTCCATTATAGAATAACACACCTATAAATATCTTAAAATACATACATACAAAAACTTATGCATTTTTCTATAGGGTAGGCAGAAACCTGGTATCTTCACATATGTTATCTTTTAAAACAATTGTCCTAAAATTGTGAAGGTGCGAAATGCGCCGTGAAATAGTCGGAAGCGTTGAAATCCACCGGAGCAGAAGGCCAGAACCTAGTCCGACACAGACGTGACAAAGGACGACCAGCACCGAAAGGGGAGGGGGAAACGGCTTTGAGGCCCACACAGGACCCAGCGTTAAGCACTCTTTCGGGCGCCTCCGAACCACAACCCGGGCCAGGCGGCAGAGGGAACGCTCGGACGATACGGCCTCCCCAAGCACGCTTCAGGGAAACCCGAACAGGCTGCTCAAAGGGAGTAGAGAACCTACGCGCGGGTCATAAAAGACATTTCGGCGCGGCTCGTCGTAGCGATTTGCTCCCTCCCCTAACCTGACACAAACTGAAGCGACACAGATCCGGACTGAACTGGAGAGACTTGTCATGGAGACCAACCCGACCAAACCTTTCATGGTTACCCTCGGGTAGCAGACGGCACCGAATAGATATGGTGCGAGGACGACAACGCCCTGACCTGGCTGACCCTAAATCTGCCCCAAATAAGACTTCCAGAGACTGACCTGACT